>WTSP01009399.1:0-21990 GCA_025331215.1 Actenoides lindsayi | reverse complement strand
CCCCTCCCTCCCTCCTCCCTCCCTCCCCGCCCAGCAGAGCCCCGTTTTTATTGCGGCCGGCTCGGCGGGGCACCGCACCGGCACACCCGCCCCGGGTGCCTCCTCCGGGGCCGCGGCCAGCACTTACCGAGCGTGCCGCGTGGCAGGCGGCCAGGCGGTGACGCGCCTGTTGCTATGGGATCCACCGCCCCTATAAATAACTGAGGAAAGGAACTTTCCTAAGTCAGAGACTTTAGGACACGGGACCCAGAACCAGATGGTCCGGAGGAGACGCGCCAGCCCCCGCCGCAGCACCCGGAGCGGTGAAGCCCCGCCGCGCCGCCGGACCTGATCCAGCCCCGGTGGGCAGCGCAGCCGGGGCCGTGCCCAGCGCCAGAGACTGAGGCGAGGTCCGGACCCCCCCCCCCCCCCCCCGACGGCGGCAGCTCGATCCTCTGCCGGGGGGGGCCCCCCTGCGTCGTTTTCTCCTCCTCGCATCCCCCTTTGCTTTCATGCAACGCCTGGTGGCCTGGGACGCAGCATGCCTCCCCATCCAGCCGCCCGCCTTTAAATCCATGGAAGTGGCTAATTTCTATTACGAGGCGGACTGTCTGGCTGCTCTCAACAAGCTGCACCCGCGGGCGGCCGGGGGCCGCTCCATGACCGAGCTCACCGTAGGGGACCACGAGCGAGCCATCGACTTCAGCCCCTACCTGGACCCCTTAGCAGCATCCCAGCCGCCGGCGCAGCCGCCTCCTCCGGCAGCAGCAGCAGGGGGCAACTTTGAGCCTCCCTGCAGCAGCGGCGGCGGCCAAGATTTCCTTTCCGATCTCTTCGCCGAGGACTATAAAGGCAGCGGCGGGAGCAAGAAGCCCGACTACACCTACATCAGCCTCGCCCGGCACAGCCACCCTTGCAACAGCCAGAGCCACAAGCCGGGGGGGCTGCCGGGCTGCTTCCCGCCCCAGATCGTGGAAACCAAAGCGGAGCCGGTCTTCGAGACCCTGGACTCTTGCAAAGGGCCCCGTAAGGAAGAAGGGGGAGCGGGGCCGGGACCGGGGGGCATGTCCTCGCCCTACGGCAGCACCGTGCGCTCCTACCTGGGTTACCAGTCGGTGCCGAGCGGCAGCAGCGGAAACCTGTCCACTTCGTCTTCCTCCAGCCCCCCCGGCACCCCCAACCCCTCCGAGTCCTCCAAGTCCGCCGGCGGCGGCGGGGGCTACTCCGCCGCCCCGGCGGGCAAGAACAAGCCCAAGAAGTGCGTGGACAAGCACAGCGACGAGTACAAGCTCCGCCGGGAGAGGAACAACATCGCGGTGCGCAAGAGCCGCGACAAAGCCAAAATGCGCAACCTGGAGACGCAGCACAAAGTCTTGGAACTGACGGCCGAGAACGAGCGGCTGCAGAAGAAGGTGGAGCAGCTCTCCCGGGAGCTGAGCACCCTCAGGAACTTGTTCAAACAGCTGCCCGAGCCCCTGCTCGCCTCCTCGCCTCGCTGCTGACCCCCGGCCGGGCCGCGGGGCGAGCGGAGCCGTCGGCTCCTCGCCCTGCTCAGCGCTCCCCTCCCGGGGGGGGGCCCGGGGGACGGGTTGGTTGGTCGGTTTGCTTTTAATTTTTGTTGTCGTTGTTGTTTTTTGTTTTGTTTTTGTTTCGGTTTTTTTTTTTTCGGTCTTTATTTACATGTTGGCGGAAGGTCTTGCCGCCGCTCGGGGACCTCACCGGGGGTCGCGGGCTGCCAGCCGGGCCGGCGCGGTGGGGCTGGCACCGTGGGGCCGGCGGCCCCGGGCCCGGGTGGGCGCTGCAGGCTGCTGGGCGCTGGGGTTATTTAAAAGAGCGAGAGGAGAGCAAGGGCAAAGTGATGCAATCCTTTAAGCATGGCTGGGAATGCTGTGTACATGATGCAATCTCGTGTAACTGTCAGTCATGAATTGAGTAATCTGTTAAAGATGTTCCTACAGGTTTTTTTATTATAAAGAATAATCTATTTCTATAAGAAAATACATATGTATATTTTGGGATCTATGCATTCTTGCTACATTTGAAGCATTAATGAACAATTTTAATAAACTTTATGACTAGGTTAAAAAAAGGAGCTTGGTTTATTTTGAAGGCACATTTAAAGTTAGATTAAACACAGAGCTGAAATTCTAAATGAATCTGGCTCAATGCTGTGATCAGGGATTAGGATTTTTGTTGGTCTTTTGGCTTTCTCTGTGACTCAGAGAAAGGAAAAAAACCCAAAAACAACCCCCACCCCACCCCCCCCCCCAAACCCCAAGAGAAACCCAGCAAAGAGCAGAGCTGGAAGCTTTAGCCAGTTCTTGTTGCCTCATTTTATTTCCTCTAATCACTTGCTTTAGCTGCTGCTTGGGTGTTGTTTGGGGAGGAGGTGTTTGTGTTGGGGTTTTTTTTGCACTTCTTGCTGTTCTGAACATGTAGAGTGAGATGCGCTATCCAAACCATGACCAATCTTTGGCAAAGTAACACCAAGTTTGAAGTGGGAGGGACAAAGAAAAAGTAAAGGAGGAAGAGTTTTTGTTTGTTTTTTTCTTTACAGAGTTTCTATTCTCTAAGTTATGATTCAGCATTTCTTACGTTTGTAGTTTACAGGAATAAACATGAAAAGTAGCATTTCTGCTGGATGTCGGTAATTTTGGTCAGTGCTCAGGAAGCTCTCATGAAACCCAGCCAGGTGAGAGGCAGATGAACAATTCCCTGATCTTTTCTCTGCAGTCATTTTTCTAAAAACTAACAGAATGTCTGTGATGAGAGATGGTTGTTTCTATGTGCAAGCATTTGCTGGAGGCAAGCGACTGATAAGTGGGGGGGGACGGCATCAGAGGAGGAAGTTTGTAGCAGGCCATAATTTTATTTCAAAAAGAACTAAGGCTCTGCCTGCTGATCGAACAAGCCGGCATTGCCAGGGCTCCTGGGCTGTGTTACTTCCCCCACTATATGCTGCTGGGTAGAGGTCTGTAAGAAGTTAACAGGCTCAAACTGGAGGGAGTTGGGCAAATGATTGGGTCTTACTCAGCATTTTCCATTTTCCTGTTCGGCCAAATTTAAGCATTAACTTTTTAGATCCAGATTCCCAGTGCCCCAGAAAAGAATCTCCTCGATTGTCTATGCTCTGTTTGACATCTGAACACAGAAGTGGTTTTCAGCATAAAGGTAGTGGACTTGAATTTGCTGCTCTACATTCCAATACAAACAGATCACAGAAGGAAAAACCTTCCATTTGTTGCTTATTTCTAGTGTTTCTTTAAGAAAAGGATGTTTTCTCCTGAAAGAACTGTTTTGCTTTTTTTTTGACACTTAGGATCACAGCCTCCTGCGGTGCGTCTCCCAGAGCTCTTGCTGAAACGTGTTACACATTCCCTGTTCCTGCAATGCTTCATTGCTCCTACTAGGAGCTGTGCAGTAGTAAGCAGTGGAGTGTTAGCCCTGATACAGATTTCACCCATTTGCTTTTGAATTTGTACAGTGCAGTTGTTTTTATGAGACCCTAAGAATAGATTTTCTCGGGTGAGCTAGCTCCTGCACCAGTGTGACTCAAGTTCTTGCAGGCAGGATAGACGTTAGATCTTGTCTTGACTGTCCCTCGTGACAATGATTACTCCAGCCTCCTGTGGCTGTTTATTCTACTTACGAAACTTATCCACATCGTTAGATCCTATTTTCTTGTTGTGCTGTAGGCCATGTAATGTTACCCAAACTTAGAAGCAGCGTTTCAGTCAGAACTGAGTGCTGCTGAGGGTGGAATTGCTGGAGGACTGAAGATGTCCTCAGATGCATTTCTTTCTTTCCTTCTTTATAAATGAGAAAGCTTCCAACAAAAGTTCAGTTTGTGGAGGCTAAAAGGCAGGGTAGATTGCAAGATAAGATGTAGTAAAGGTATTTTTATTTGTTTAAATAATAGTCCAGTTTTGGAGATAGAGCTCTATCAGGAATGAACAAGCTAATCCCTGTCCTTAAACTTTGCCTGCTACAGTTCAGGAGAGCCAAAGCAGCGTGGCTGTAATGTAAAGAATGTTTAAATTACTGCTGTATTGCAGCGTATCTCCTGATTAGGATTACAGATTTCTCCTGCAGGAGGAAACTTGTGCAGCAATGAGTTTTTGTCAGAAAGATGCAGTTACAGACAGGAAAATCGAAAACATAAAAGCACCAATTTTATACTAGTCTCGGAATCTGTGAAACAGTTGGAAAGAGAATTCCTGAACGCTTCATTTATAATCTCGCATTACCCACAGAACTTATATTTTAGGAGCATTGTAGTGCTTGTAAATGCACTGAGGTCACGAAATACCCTGATTTATAAAAGCATATTAAAAAAGCCCCTGTAATTAGAACATTTCCTAGAAAAAAAATAGTTTAGAAATGAATCTGAGAAAACTCCAAGCCCTAAAGTAGCCAAAAGATTCCAAATACCTTTTCTAATCACAGTAGAAGAATTGGAAAATCCCTGTTCAAACAGTGGCTCAGCTCCAAATATTGATACAGTTTCCCATTACAAACAAGATTCTGTTGACTGAAAGCAGTACTCAGTAAATCTCAGTTGTCTTCTGACAGGGTCTCTTGAATTTCTTTTTCCTGAAGTGACACAGTACAGCTTGTGGCAAGACTTTGCAGTCTGTATGCAGGCACACCATGTAGAGAAGTTAGGGCACTTACTCCAGTAGTCTGGTTTGAATTTTATGCAAGTTTATAAACAGCAGTTTGTTTGTTTGTTTGTTTTCCCCTTTCAGATTATTTATTACACTGTTTCATACAGGTCTTCCTTGTTACCAGTAAAATAACAAAGAGTTTCTTCCTAGATAGAAATAAGTCTGTGAGATCAAATCCCTAGCACTGACATCCCCTTTCCAAAGTGTTTACCACTGTTTTATCATTTGCTGGGTGTTTGAATTCGGTTGTGCTTAGTTCTAGAAAAGGAATCATACGTATCATTTTAAAAGAAAGTATTTAATAATACATTTATAATTTTGTTAGCAGTTCTTCTATCTATTGATAGAAATTATTACTCTCTGCTTACCTGCCCAAAACATGTATAGCCCTGTACAGCTCTGACACTGTGCTGTTGCTTTCACACTTTTCCCACTGCCTTCCATTAGTGACTCTTGGAAAATGCAGGAAAATTTATGCTTTTTTCTATACTAGTTGTTTCTCCTCTATTGAATAAAATCACCCAAATTGCACACATGCACCAAAGGTTTATTGGGTGGGAGACGTGATCCCATCTGATCACAATATGGTTTTCTCCTCATTGAAATTCTGCAATAGCCTTCAGATATCGAAATTACAACCTGAACAAACCTTTGTGCACCATGTTTATCGTTACAATTTAATTGCTAGAACAACTGTTGTTGATGTGGTTATGTATAAAAATACAAAGTTACTCTCCTATTAGCTAGTTTCAAGCAATGTTTCATTAGCTGTGACCAGAATAAAAACCAATGCAACTCAGCATCTGCTTTAATAAAGAGAAAAATGTGTATGAGGCCAAATTACACATCTTCTTTGGTTATTTATAGGGATATCGCTTAAGATACAATAAGCATTGTCTTGCATTTTCCTGTCATTCATACTGACACAAATCTAAAGCACCACCAAACTGGAATGGCAGGGTTCTGCGTTCAGTTTGTACTGGATATAGATGATTATATGGTGGACGGGGTGTAATGACGAATTTGGTTCTAATTCTTTTTGCTACCTATTGCTAATGTTTACTACTACTCTCCTGAGTGTTAGTCTTTTTATGTTTAAGTCTAAACAAATGTTTAACAGTCAGAATTTTAGGGCAAACCTCATATACTAATGTGAAGAATGAAGAAAAATTTTAACCCATGCATGTACGTTGAAAGGGCCCTAATACAGAATCTGTGATTCTGTGATTCTGTAATACATTAATCTGGAAATCAAAAGAATCTTAGGAATACAGTTAACAACTCCCAAGGAAACAATTCCATTCAAATTCTGAATACTTTTTAAAATCAATTAAAAATAAAGTCACATGGCCAAAACTGTGCATTTAATATGCAAAGGAATTAGTTCTCTTTTGAGAGATACTCACTGAACAGACAAGTGAAATCATTAAAGGAATGATGTTCTATTTAACTCTTTTGCTGGGACGCAAAACATAGTCTGAGAGTTTAATATTTGCAACATAAAACTAAAGTTTGGTAGAAGCTCTACACTTGGATAATATCCAGAGGTTTTCTGAGGTTCCTGATTCTTTCACGTGAACTGAGTCTAATTAGCCCGAGCTTGGGCAGATGAGTGGCACAATCTATGGTGAGTATGTAAACATCTAAAAAGATTAGATACAGCCCTGGACTGACATCAGCATCATGTGAAATTTATGGTGTGGTGTTAGCTTGACTACGTGAAACTACATGAAACTCTATGAGAGTTTCTCTTTGAGATGATCCTGGAAGCTGCAGCGTGGCCACCTGCAGTCAAGCAGAGCTCTCAAGTTCAGCAGAGCTGTGATTCTGATCTGCTCTGTTTCATCTATTGGAAACTAAAATGCCTGTCATGAGCATTTTCTCACCTGCTAAATTGTTTGAATGTTTTCGGGGGATTTCCTCCCCTCCTGGAAACGGTTGTGGTTAGAATTGCCTGGATGTGAAAAACAATAGGGCTGGCATTCAAAATGAGGATAAATTAGTTAATAGTGGCTGAAGCTACTTTATTTGCATTTACATGAGGGACACTTTAGTTCCAAACCTTCTGACTGGGCACCACAATTTCAAGGAACAGTGCCAAATTTAACACTTATTTTTTTTTAAAAAAATCACAAATTTATATATTTACTATTAAAATAATAATAATAACAACAACAATTCCAATAATATTTTCTAGATAATTAAAAGCTAAGGAAGACTTTGATCTACATCCAGTTTTCACCTTGCCCTGTCCTATCTGCTCCTGCTTCTGGGATTCCTGTATCACATCTTACACAGCTATCAAAGCACTTTCTCAGAGTTCAGAATTTTTAAATCAGAGGTTTCAGTTCGGTCTCATAATTTCGTGCAATTTGCAGAAGGAATCCCGTAAGAACTCACACTGTAGCAGTGCTGGCTTTATCAGCACCCCTGGTTTTGGTCGGCTCAAAAGCAGACACCTCTGTACATCATGCCAGTCAGAGAAAAGAACTGAATTTCTGAGCGAGGCTACAAGATGTTGTGGTCCCTATCCCCACACAAAGCAAGCGTAATGGCTTATTTGTTTTCTATAAATACCTTGGGTTTGCTCGTATATTGCAACAGCAGTTCATTAACCCTGCGGTGAGTAGCACATTGATGTTGTCTAGAAATGAAAGTAATAGAAATCCCAGCCTCCCCTAAACAATGCACAAATCCCTGTGATGCCTCATCTTCTCTGTTCCCCTGCTCCGTTAGCTCACCTGGGATCTGGGGCCACCAAAGTTCTCCAGTATTTTTTCTGTAAGTGAGCAGAGGAGCTTTGGTTTTAGAAATTAATGTCATGGCAACACGATGGGAAAATATTTCTGAGCAACATGATGAAACAATTACTTGGCTGAAGTAATTCAGGAAGGGAATCACAAGAACAAGAGAAAGTGCCTGGAGCCGGTTTGAGAAGCAGAAGGGGAGCAGCGGTGGCTGCTCACAGAAGCATTGTTCTGCCCATTTCCCCAGCCTCTGCCATCTAGATGGTAACTCGGGAGTGGATGTTTCTGACAGTGATTTGCCACACTTCTCTGAGCCCAGGTGTCTTCCTTGAAACAGTAAAATAGAGGCTCTGTCTTTATTGTTTTTTTGAAATACAAAAGGCCAGAAAATGAGCCTACGATGTAATTTATTAAGATACTTACGCATGTCTAGCATTTAAGTGTACAAGGAGCAGAAAAACATCTGTGGGATAACTTGGCACAATGAGATGAATAGAATGATCGAAAAATAGGAGTAATTATCAAGGAGTTTGGTTGCTTAAAGGAATGCAAGCTGGACCATAGCCCCTTACACTTCATATCAGCACACAAGCTAGCTGTTGTGCCAGCTCCATGAAGAAAGGTAACTTCAGAGCAGCACTGCTTACTTGCTGCTGAGTTACAGATCACCACTCCTGGTGCAGAAAATATTTTTGTGCTGAAAGTTAAGAATAGTGCTGATTGCTGGGTTGAGTCCTCAAATCTGAAGGAGTAGAAGAGAAGGCAGAAGGCCTTTATGTATGACCCCTTTCAAAGCAAATTACATAGGTGCAGAGTTAATGAGTGTGGAACAGTGACAGAAATTAGGATGCAAGGGATAAATAAGAAGCTTTGAAACAAAAAAAAACCCCAGTTTCTGGTCCTGGCTCTTTCACCAGTGTATCATGTATCTTTAGATTATCAGTTAGCCCCTAAATGTAATAGAAACACATAAGTACATCTGTAGTTTTAAGTGCAGTTGTCATAGCTGCAGGTGTATTTCCCCATTATATATTTAGATCCTGATCCTACATATGTGCTTCATTTTATACATGTAGCTGTAGTGATTTCAGTGGAACTATTATTATTCGCATGAGTAATGATAAATGCATAGATCTGTATTTACATGGATGTATTTACATGGATCTGAGATCAGTGTCTCTGGGAAAATTATTGTGCCTTGCTTAGTTTTACAGCACATGCCCTGGCAAATTTTGAGCATTTTCATTTCATGTGTTTTCCAAGTCTAGAGAACGACAAATGCACGTGGGCTGATTTGGACATCTCTTCCCGTACAGAAGGGATTGACAGTGGCTTCAGCAGCTTTGCATTTCCCAGGGAAATAAACCCACAACAACCCATCTGAGAAGTAGGATACTGCCTATGCTCTAACAGCTATCACTGGGTCCCAGTTCAACAAAACAATTGAGCGCAAGTTCTACCTGAGCATAAGCAAAACAGTGCTGAACACAAGCCTTACAGTTTGGATGTGCCAAGTGCTCTGCTGAAACACACCCTTCCAGAGCCTCAGCCACAGCTGCCTGGCCTCTGGAGTGCTGCTGTGATGCAGCTGTGGCATGGGCATAAGTCCTGGGAAAGAAAACAGGAGAGACAATCTGGCTGTCCAGAAAGATGGTGAATGAGAAGCACTCAAACAGGCCAAAAGGAATCCTGATTTCCTCCGACTGTACTGAAGGAGCCCATCCAGTTTGTGTGCTGGCCAGGTCTGGCAAGCCACTGCTTCAGAGCATGGCTTTAGTACCTGGCTGCTGATCAAAGGATTCTTGAGCAATAACCCACTTCACATCAGCAAGAGCTGCTGCCAAGAACCATGGACTTCTACAGGCTGGAAGACAACTGATAAAGCAGATGCTGAGAAAAGCAGTGATGCCTGTGCATTGGGCAATCTGAGTGCTGCCAATGGCTACTGGAAAATGTTAGTTTTATTTTAGTTTTATTTTAGTTCTGCAATTGCATAAGCCTGATTTGCTAAAGGCTCACAGTGACGTGGCGATTGTACAGGGCTTGCTTTCTTTTTTTTTTGCAAAGCATTTCATTTTGATGAACAGATGCTCCCACTTTACAGGAGAAATCCACTCACTACTCCTTGGTAGTTCTTCCTCTGTCAATAACAAGCAGGGGTCGATCACGCTTTTCTCCAGATTCAGCTCCTGGGGATTTTGGCTTGTGAAGGACGGGGCACTCAGAGTAGGTGAGGATGATGCAGTTAAACCTCTTGTAACACAGTCCTGTGCCTAGTTGTAGGGGATACAGTTCTTGAGTGAGGCTGGCAGATTGGAAAGGGATTGGCAACAAGGACAAGAAAGCAGATCTCCGTGTGGTCAAGAGGCCTGAAAAGAAGGAAGCGATACCAAACAGCACACGGTTCTGGGAAGGCTATCGCAAGCTGTGGCAGTGATGGGAACCATTTCCAACAGACAGGCGAGGGGCAATGAACTATTTTCCCACTGACCCTATGGTTACATGAAGTGAAAACTCCACTCTGGTGTTTTCTGCCAAGTCCTTAAAGGCAAAACCTTAGCAAATGGCTCCTGCTTTTGCATTAATTCACTAGCAGGTGCTCTTCTGCACGAGCCCTGCAAGAGCTTTATTACCAGAGGTACACTAACTATTAAACAGCCATAAACTTAACCTGGTATTTACTGTAGGACTGTGCCTTTTTATTGCACAGAGGGAGGGAACTCCCTTCTCAGCCCTCCAGGTGGTCCCTTCAGGGCAGGGTTGAGGCATATTGGTGAGAAGGGGTGGGGTTGGGTGGAAGAGGCTTTCATTGCTGCCCTACCTGTTCTGGGCATAAATTGAAATGATCAGTCTCTAAATCCTGCCAATGAGGCATGCTTTACTGGCATTAGAGTCAGGTTACCATGACAGGTAAAACTAAAATGTTTCTCTTTAAAATAAATTTTGAAAAAAGTTAAAATCCTGCTTTCACACATTTAACTCTCAGAGCAGGGGGAGCAGGGGGAGCAGTGCACTCTGTGGGGTACCTGACCTAGTGCAGACAGGCAGGAGCAGGGCAGCATTTTGTGGCACAGAACATCTCAGGGACAAGTACCTCCCAATGCCTTCGTGGGCCCCCTTCCAGCAGGGACTGTTACACTAGGGAGCTCGTGGAACAGGGCTGGAGGATGCAGTCCGCAGTCTCCTGCAGCACCCTCTCTTCTTCAATAACTCCACTTTAGCATTCAGGGTAGCATTAGATGTGGAAAACAAAAATAGTGGTAACCCTTTCCTAGGCTCCACCTGCCAACAAAGCTCCACCTTCTTAGGAGAGCAAAATAGGATGCTTTTTAGAAGACTATGAAATGGCCAATGAAGGTAGTACCTGTGCTCTCAACTTCGTACCATCCTAATCTTCTGATCAACAATTTCCTATGATGAAGAAACAATACAGACCTCTTGTGTCCATTACTTCTTGGTTTCTGTAGACTGAGGCAGACGTTCTACTTTTTGCACAATGCTCCCCACTTTGAGGGTTGTCTTGGTTATTATAAAGGCCAGAAATGATGGAGTTGGTTTCATTACTCCAAGAAAAGTTCTCTTTGTAGCCTGTGCTTCTGTTTGTGAAAATAGGGGTATGCTGTGCTGCCCTGCGTGAGCACAAGCTGGCTCTATTCACATCTGCATTCAAAGAAGGAGAGGATGAGGACCATCTCCCAAGTCTCAGACTCCTTTCCTATGAGCCATCCTCACCGCTAAAACGTTTAGTCTCTGCTGGCCCCAAATAAGCATTTTTGACAGTATTTCAGACCTTTGCAACCCCCACTTGTTTCAAAACAGGCTTTATTGTGAGAAGGGTTTGTCATTGGCACTTGAATATGTGGAAGAGCTTTGTAGGAAGTGGACAAATGGGAAAATTACTTATCCATGTAAAAACCATTTCGTATTGTGTAAAGTTTGCCTGTGAGCAGTGCTGCCTTTCATATCCTGGGAACTCTGACCAGCTCAGCCTCCTGCATCCACAGCTTGTCATGGTCCACGGTCGTTTGCCATCCAATCACTCTTGTATACAAGTCTAAGGCAGAAAAGCTCACTTAGTATATATAAGCCTCTTTACATATGCAGCACTGTGCTCTTCCCTCCTGTACTGACCACCATGTCTTGAGGAGAAAAGGGAGGTGAATGTGACCTTCAAATAAACACCTCTCTCAGACCATTTTTTCTCTTCTTCAGCCTCCTCCAAGGATTAACCATCAGCGAGGGATCTCAGGAAGGCTTTGGCCACACTACACAACCAGGTAAGCAGGTGGGACCTGGCACAGTGCAGGAGGGTGCTACACTGGTCCCATGCTAAATGTTAAGAACAGACGGTTGCTTTCAGCCTCTGCTGCAGAGACCCTGCTCTGCATTACTTAGGTAGGAGTGATGACCTAGTGATTCTGCAGTAAGGAGGGCAAAGCCCTGTATCTGGCATTGCTGCAAACTTGTTTCAGGATCTTGGGCAAGCTACTTCACTTTTCTTTGCTTCAGTTCTTTTACCTGCAGACAGATACTTCCTGGATGTCTCTCAGGTATTATTTGTTTAAAGTACTGTGAAATATGAGATATGAGACCTTGACAATACCATGTATTAATTATTTAAAGTTCATATTTAAAAGCTAAAAATATGCATTAATTCAGCAGGGAAAGTCTGGTGAAAATGACTGGAAGCACAACTGTCCCTCACTCCAAACACTTCCCAGGCAGTAACATGACCACATCGAGTTTGGCTCATTATATATGTAAAATAGGCGGATGCTATTAGAAAGTAATTTTTTTTCACCCAGTGAGTAGAGAAGCCTGTCCCTCATGATGAAATCCTCTGCAGGGGCCATATTTTTATCATGCCTTATAATTCTCAAGGTATTTGAAATCACCCTCAAAGTTGGATACTGTCTTCCCTTTTCTCTCCTTCAATCTGTGCTCTGTCTTCACAGAATTTCACTGAGTCCTCAGCATTTTTCTTTCACATTCCCTTCCCTTTGACAGTATGTAATTCCTGATGTTGGCAGGTATTGTCACAGTTTTATTAAGCATGTAATAACATGCTGTTCCAGGACAAAATGTCATGATAATAAACCGTCCACGTAATTCAGCCTGACTCGTCAATCAACAAGGAAAAGGACTGAATGGAGTTCATAATAGCATCTTTAACAGCCTGATGGAAATGTTTAAAGCAAAAAGAAATTAGCAGTGTTTTGTATTGTTAAGTATTTTGCAGAGAAGAAAATAAATTAGCATGGGAAGAACACACTCTCCTGGAATGCCCATGTGTGGTCCATTATATCCCATCTTGCCCTCTGAGTCATCCCTTTGCAGCCACGGATTCCGTGCGAACAGGAGCAGTCACAGCAGGATCAAGTGTAGTGACTTACTTGTGTGAGTAAGCAGCCATAGAAGGAAATTCCCCCTTAAGCAGTGGCCAGGGTACCATTGGTAAATACCAGTGAAATAACTTTTCCAGGTGAAAGAATAAAAAAATCTCAGTTTTGCATAATATCAATTTTATATTTCTACTTTTCACTTTAGGAATTGTATTATTTTAAATGAAGTGTTATAAACGTGTCTCCAGTAAGCTGCATGAAGTAGAAGTCTGAATGTATCCCAGCCTGATGATCTGAGACACCTGGCACTTACCTTTGGGGCCTTCCTGCACAGGAGAAATTGCCCCCCTGAAAAGAATGCCCATTTCTAAGATCTAAGCGAAACAGAAATAACAAAATATTCCCTGGTGTGCTTAAGTCCTGGAACTGCACAAGCAAGTTACCAAGGCCAAATCCAGCTCTCTCCAAGTCTAGGTGAAAGGTCATCCACGAATTAGGAAGCAAATTATTGAGTTACCAACATTGCAGCAACAGAATAAACTCTCACCAACTGATTGACTAAGGCAGTGGGATGTCACCCCTAGCTATCGCCAACTGTCCTCTCCCCGTTAACCTTCGTTAAGGTGGTCATCTCCAGACAAACCAAATGCACGGTTCACTTACTAATATAAAAGACATCAATTAGATTTATATAAGAGTATTGCAAAATATGAACTAATACAGGCTGCTACCAAACAACAGCAGGAAGATTCATCGTCCTACGTTTGCTTCTCGAACGGACACAGCCTGTCTATTTTTGGGAAATTACCCCTTGCCTGGTGACAGCACTTGCTCTGTGCATTTGATGTGGGGGAGAGGGGCCCTGCTGCTGGCTGACTGTCTGTCTAAATCTGACAGCCAGGCTAAAGTTGGCACTTAATTCCATGAATCACCAACTACTGAAATTTAAAAAGCTTGCATATGCAAATCACTAATTAAACGTATTAGCATAGCCAGTTACCCAAACTGTAATCTGAATCGTATCTCCAGGTTAGGCACGCAAGCACACACCCATTCTGCAGATTTGCATTTGTGAGCACGGTTTCCCGAGAGCTAGGTCCAGAAACTAGTCTAATAACCAATTTTTCCACTGGTAGTTCCAGGAAGGAAAAAGAAGAGTGAAAGTATGCCGAGTGGCTTCCTCTCCTGAAAAGGAATGGGGAATTGTACAAAATCAGGAACTGATGTGGACAGCTGAATGACAACTGAGAGGGCTAGCTGGTGAGTTGTGCATGCTCTCCTTTAATCTAGTGCCCATCTTTGTGACTCCTTCGACCCAAACAATGTGGATTTCCCTCTATTAGCAAATATTCAGGCACAGGAGAAGACTAAGTGCCAGAGTTTTACTTTATTTACATTGAATTACCGGAGATTAGAATCTGAAACTAGAAACTTTCTTTATACAGTTACAAATAGCTATATTATGCAGTTTTAAGGGGTTAAGAAAAGGAGGAAATCGTAACCACAGAAGTCATAAAGGCAACTTATCCCAAGCCAAATAGTTTTGTTTCTAACGCAGGGCTTTAATTATAACATGTCATATAATGATGACATAGTGCTATAATAGGCAAATATAATGCATTAATCTGATATTATATTTTGGCTTTAACAATAGGTGCAGCGAACCAGCCTTAGTGGATAACTCATTCAGAACCTATCTGCACACTCCACCTAGATACTTATCTGCCTCTTTAATTAAGTGGAGGGAAACTTCTTGAGGCCATACCCATAAAGCCAGTCTCTGATGATAGCAGAGTTACTGGAAGCCTTTGGTAATCGTTTACACCCACGTACTGTGGTTAGCTTCCAAGTTTGGCTCTTTCCTTCTTGCTTTGGAACCACCTATTTATTCCCTAGTGTAAATCCCCTAGTGTTTTTCTACCAAAAGGGGTACAAAAGACATCTGTGGGTTTGCCTGAGCAACGTACTGTCATTAGCCTCCTCAGGACTGAACCAGGCAGCGGTGAAAAAAATTAGTTTTGACAAATTTTTCCCTTACCAGTATACTTCTTGAAACAGTAGGACCAGACTGCATCAGTGAACACAGTATGGCCAGTGTCATCTTTCCATAATGCAGGTTCCCCGGGTTGTCCGCAGCACGAACTCATGGCAAACACTACAGCAACTGACCTCAGTAGAAGCAGGATTGGGATAAAAAAACACCTTTCCTGATTCCATGGGTCCTACATAACTTTGTATGCATTGAAAAAGACCCTCTTGGGCTTCAAACACAAAGAGTTTGTGGAATTTGCATGCTAAGTTGCAATAAAATTTTAACTAATATATTAGTTAGGAGAAGGTGGTTCCCTGTGTTGCAATGCTTGCTCTCTACTGGGAATTTTTGAGAGAATTATCCTCCTCTGAGGCAGAAATATACAGAAATCATAAAGACCAAGCATGTAAACATCATCCGAAGAAAGAACACCGACAGCAATCTTGAGGCCATGTGAAA
This sequence comes from Actenoides lindsayi, assembly GCA_025331215.1. Lineage (NCBI taxonomy): Eukaryota > Metazoa > Chordata > Aves > Coraciiformes > Alcedinidae > Actenoides > Actenoides lindsayi. The sequence continues at coordinate 6,764 of WTSP01009399.1, read as the reverse complement.
TAACTTTCTTAGGTGACAATAGTGTACAAGTACTATAGTCCCTGTAGCAGAATACAGGCAGCTGATGGAAGGTGCCTTTACTTCAGTCCTAGCTAAGCCAGCCACACAGGGTGAGCACAACCAAAATGGTTCCACCAGCTTACCGCCTCCTTCTCCTTTTTCTCTCCTTCTGCGGCTCACTTCCGTACTCTCCTCCCATCTTTGCCAGTATGAAAGGCTCTGCTAATGACCTCTGAACAGATCATGTTGAGAATGTCGCTGCAGAGCTTCTTCATCTTATGGTGGCGCCTTGATAATTTGGTGATGGGCACTGAAATGCTGCAAAACAGACAGACAGATAGTGAGATAAGATTAGATATGTAAGTAATTTAGTCAGTCATCATACAGAGCAGCTGACATAAGTTCATTTGTAAAGCCAACTGCTAAAATTGCTTTAAAAGTCCTTACATTTTAATTCTGTTCAGAGACAGACCTTTGATCTGAATTGGTTTGGTGGTATGCACATTATTTGAATGGAACCTCACCTGACCAGGTAATACCAGACCGGTCATTCCTGGCATACTATTCTCATAGGAGAACAGTGTACATGTAAATCCATACCTACCAATAGCTCAAGGGCAGACAGATAACTGAGCATCGTGGAACAGATATAGACTGAAAGCATGAGCACCACTTTATGCTGATATGCAGAATGAATCATGGCTAATAAAAGGCTCAAACAACCATATATATGACTAAATGTAACCCCAAAACACTTTTAAATTAAGCATGCTCGAAAAATAAAAGGAGAAAAATTAATAGATAAGTGGTTTTGCTTCTCTTTTCCATTAATATTTATTAATTTATACTGGGGGGAAATGGTGGAGGAAGAGAAATAAAACAGAGCTGTCAGATTCGCTATTGTTTATAGACAGTTTTATATTCCACCTCTCAGGTACTAGCAAAACACTGGGATGTTTGTACTACATTCATCGCAGGGAAAACTGTTTACATTCGCATGTTATGTTTTTTTAATTCAGCATTAAAAAAAAAATTTCAAAGGCACTTCCTAGGGCAGTTTATTTTTGAAGTGGGTTTTTTGTTTTCACTCTAAATCTGCGGCCGCTGTAGCATTCCCAGCTACGGAAGGGGTAAGCGAGTTAATAGAAAAGCGTAGAGTTTGTTAGTTCCTGTGTTTCTCTGAGTGGCATTCACCCCAGCACAGTCACTTTGCACCACTAAGTCTCACTAAAGCAGAAACTGTTAAGTGCATGGATGAACCACAGATAAATGGTTGCATGTCTTAATTAGCGACGTCTGAAGCTCTCAGAAGATTCTGTGGTTGAATTAGAATAAGCATCCAAAAAGTTCAAATGCTAATCTAGGCCTCTTTAGTTTATAATGATGGAAGTCACTCTCTAGAGCTGGCTTACTCATTCCGTTTTTAATATATCCTGAGTGAAGCTGGGTTTGAAGTGCTGCACAAGCAGCAGCTGTCACGAAGAGCAGCTCCCCTTTCGTGCCCACTCAGAGACAGTAATTGCAGGTGGGCAGAATAATCAGCTGACCGAACAGCGCTCCCCAGACAGCGCCTGCCACACTCTTGTGTCCTTCTGTGACACTTTTGCATATACTCGTCTCCACAGCTTGAAGGCTTGGATTAATCTCCCCATTTCCTTAAGGTTTGGGAAGCCCAAGCTCTTTTTGAAGGTACCTGCCTTTTGCCAGGGACTACAGTGAAGGAGCTAGACTCCTAATTTGAGCATCTCTTTTATTTGCCTGTACTTTGGAAGGATCAAGGTCCAGTTGTCTTGTGAAATGCCTGATGTAACCTGTCACCCACAGCTAGCCTGTAAGGGGATATTTCAGGTCAGCTTTCCTGCACATTGGTGCATTATAATGGACTGTAGCACGGAAGATCTGATTCTCTAAACAGAGGTGTTCATGTAGGACTAGAGGGGATGGATTCAGGTTAGACATTAGGAAGAATTTCTTCCCCATGAGGGTGGTGAGACACTGGCACAGGTTGCCCAGAGAGGTGGTGGAAGCCCCATCCCTGGAAGTTTTTAAGCCCAGGCTGGATGGGTCTCTGAGCAACCTGCTCTAGTGGGAGGTGTCCCTGACCATGGCAGGGGGGTTGGAACTGGGTGATCTTTAAGGTCCCTTCCAACCCTGACAGTTCTATGATTCTATGGCAACCAGTGCCACGGAGTTTTCTGCACAGCCTGCCTGGTGCGAGGGGCAGAACACCTCCGTACCTCAACCTCAGCCCTGGGGAGCTGCTCTGAGCTCCACCACGAGGGTTGGTCTCTGATGGCTCTTGCTGCTCACCATGGACACAGCCCGGCCCAGCTCCTCCTGTTCCATTCTCACCCGATTGACTGTTCTCACCTAAGCAGAGCTCTCTGCATTTCTCCTTATTGAAGCACAGCGGATTTCTTTCAGACCATTTGGACAATCTGTCAAGCTTGTTTTGATTCTAACCCAGCTCTTCAAAGCTCTCCAATCCATTCCCAGCTCAGTACTGTCTGCAAACTCAATAAGCACATCCTCGATTCCGTTATCCAAGCCAAAACAAGGAACTTGCTTGATAAATCCTCTCAGCTGAACAGGGAGCCCCTGTCAACCTCCCTTGCAATGGTTTTCCAGGCAGTTACATATGAATTTTACAGTATCTGAGAAACCAGTTCCTTCTTGCGCCGTGGACTCGGAGGCCTCTTGCAGGAAGGGCTTGCAGAGCCTCAAGAAGCTTTTATTTCAGGCTTTCAAAACTTAGAGCAGTACCACAAAACCAGCACGGTCACATCGGTTCAAAATCATGAGCAGTTCCTCTTGCAGGAACAAGAAGGATGCGGTAAGAGGACGGCAGAGTTCAGAGCAGCTCCGGAAGGGTTAATCCCCTCTGACTGCTGGGGTGGGGCAGGAAATGCTTACACCGAGCTGGAATTAACTGCCAGCTCTTCTCTTACTCCGAGAGATCCCCCAAGGGCGCTGCACTGAAGTGAAGCCGGAGAAACCAGGCGGGAATGTCTCTCTCTCTCTGACTTCTGAGAAATCATTAGAGTCTTAACAAGCTTTAGCCAAGGCAAAGTGTGTACTACCCGCTGCTTCTCCTCATCCTCCCAGTGCTAAGCCCCCTGGGAGGGAGGTCAGGTCAGCTGGGCACAGCCCATACGCAGCAAACACGTGTAGCTGTTTCCTTCCAGGCATTTATAAGCCTATTTGTTTCAGTATTCTCCCAAAAACACAGCTCAGCTGACTGGGCTGCAACTCCACTGACTTTATTTTCCTCCTTTCACACCCTGAAGTCCTTCTGAAGCAGCGGTTTGTTCTGGAACACACAGGGTTGTGTCAGCTTCCCCCTGTCACCTATCTCCAGGTGCTCACCTTGAAGCTCCTCTGGACCATTTCTCCTCCGGAAAATGCCCCAACTGCAGAGATTTGGGCACTATTATTTCCTTGCACTCACTGTAAGAAGCACACGGCTGTTACAAATGACATCTCCTTATTACGAGGCTCTGCAGAACTATTACTGCGTTGTACTGCAAAACTAGCAGGTGGATCCTTAGCCCCGAGAGCTGTGCTCAGCCAGGCTGTAACCCCAAGCCAGCACTACCCATCGAGACAACCTATTTAGCTGGTGGCAACACTGGGATATCAGGATGAACAGGAACTTTGTGTATCTCCCTGAAAACTCTGCGCTTGGGGAGAACCCAGCGAGACTCCAGGCGCCTGCTAAAGCCTCCTCAGAGCTTGCACCAAAGCTCCCCGAGAGGATCCCAGCACCGCTGCCCTCCAGCAAAGTCAGACCCACATTCCAGAGAGACCACTGCGCCTCCATAATACTTTGTGGAATGTTCTCACAACGCCTGGGCTCCACATTTCACACAGGCTGGCCAACCAAGTGCAGCTTCTTAGAAGATCGGTGTTGCTCAACAAAGGAAGGACACGAGTGCCAGTGGGAACACTGACCCCTGCCTGGGAAACTGCTTCCCAAATGAGGCTATGAAGCTCCTGCACACGCAGAGGTTCCCAAGGCATGGCCAGCTGCTCCTTAAGCACTGGAGGAGCCCAAGTGTCTCACAAGAAAGTGAAAAGAAGGAACACCACTCCTCTCCTCAGAAAAACTCCACGGGACTACACCTGCTTTAAGAGGCACAGGCTACATTTACCCTAAAGAAAACTTTCAATTAGCTTCATGATTTGGAGGTGCCTTCCCACCACGTCAAGTCTCTCAAACAACAACTGCACGGCAATTCAAGACCACAAGCCACAAGCCCGCTTTGCATATCGCTTGCTGTTGGTTTTATTCTTCCTTTCACCCTCTCTCCACAAATCCAACCTAGTATCTGCCAAATAAATGCTGGCACCCAAGGTCTTCTCTGCTTTTTCCTGGCGAGACGCGGCTCAAGTTCCTGGAACTACAGTGGCTTGCAATGACAAGCCTCCCATTAGCCCTCTGGCATTCGCTCTGCACTCTGCGGAGCTCCCGTGACCTCGTGGGCCGCCCCTGAAGCTCCCGGCGCTCTCAGGAGACAGCAAGTGTTTGCAGACCACGCCGGGCAGCGGCGGAGGAAAACCACATCTGGTGGCAGCGCCGAACCCAAGCCTGAGTCACAGAGCCTGGCGCGATTCGCGCTCCCTTCCCAGAACTTGGCTGCGCGTCGAGGAGCGTCCTCGGCTTGCGGCGGCGGGAAAGCAGAGCGCTTGGAACTGCACACGGATACCACAGATTCCTGCCGGCTCATCCCGCAAGCCGTGTTTTGTAAACTTCAGAGCCGAACAGAAGCAAAATCAAGCTTTTCAGACTGAGAAGGGCAGCCCGGCACGCCTGGAGCACGGCTTCCCGGTTCCGAGGCGGCGTTTCACCGAGCGGTGCTGATTTTGACAGGGGTCTCTGTGGAGGGAAGTGCAGCACCAGCCGTAGATCCCAGCTGGGAACTGCAGAGACGTGCGGGAGACCCGGCAAACTGCAAGAAACGCTGTTGCTCCAGGCAGCTGGCGGGTGCGCTCTGTGACTCCTCGGAAGCGGCCACCGCAGAGGGCAGATTTGTTTCCAAAGCTGCAGCCTGCTGCTGGCATCTCCTCAGCAGTTCCCGTAACAGGTCTTGTTATCCAAGAGGGATGAAGCGGTACCAGAGCAGGCAGGAACAAGCGCGGCAGCCCGCTGGAGGCTCGCACTCCAGAAACGCAGCGACGCCGCTTCACAGAGCTGGGATCGTAGCGCGCCCTTGACGCTCACAGACATTTTCTGCCGGGTGAATTTAGGTCTGAGCAGCCCAGCGCTGGCCCCGAGACCAGTCCCAGCAGCGACAGGAAGGATGCAACACAAAGGGACAAACATCTGTATCTAACTTGGTTGTTACCTTGCATAGCACCCCAGCCTGCCACACAAGAGCGGAGTATCCAGCCCTTACAGCTAGCCATTCCATTGCCTAACAGTAATTAAGCTGTTAATTACCAACTGTCCTGTCCGTGTGTAGCCTGGTCTATGGCAAAGTGTAGCCTGGAGCTTCAGAAGGGCATTGGAGCAGCTACAGGTTGAATCAGACACAGGGGATTTCACTCCTGGTTTATTTAACTCTGACCTAAGCAACCAGCACACCTCAAGAGAAAACTGTGCAGATCTGGTGGGCATCAACTGCTCCCGGTGTCAGCACCCTGTGGTGTGGTGCAGCAGCAGCATAGGATAGATGAGAAGGGCACCCCGTGGTACCCTGTCCCAAGCTGCCCTCTCTGCCCCAGCACAATGCTCACACCCTGCAAAGCCAACCTGCCCCCAGGAACAGGGTGGCTTCTTGATAATCCAAGCCAAGGGCTGCTGGCAGCAGCCCAGAGCCTGTCAGCCTTGGTGCTGCCACTGCCTGACATCATCTGAGAGCAGCAGCAGGACTGGGGTGTGCTGCTGGCACCCCAACCCCACCCACTGCTCCCTGCACTGTGGGGATCCCAAAGCCCCGAGGTCCACACAGCAGGGAGCTGCCCACCACCCCAGAGCACCCTCCTGGCAGGGACATCCCCCAGCACCCCCCCCTCACTGCAGGACAACCCCCAAACACCACCACAAGGTCCCCTTGTGACAGGGACCCCCCACAATGAACCCTCAGGGAAGGGCCTCCCCCCACAACATCCCAGGGGATCCCTTCCCTCCAAAGCACAGGGCACCCTGCAGCAGGCACCCCCAAGATCCCACACTCGCCTCCTAGACAGGGCCTCCCTTTCCCCACCACCTCCCAGGGTCCTCCCACAGCAGGGATCCTCCCCAGAGCCCCAGAGCTCCTCCCTGACAGGGACACCCCCCCACCGCACCACCAGGGCACCCCCACATCACAGGGTCCCCCCTCAGTGTCCCAAAGCCCCCTCACCACACGAACAACCCCCCAGAAGCGGATCCCATGACATGGATGCCCTGAACCCCTTAGTCCCCTCAAAGGCCGACCCCCACACCCCACCCCAGCTCCCATTAGCACCCCCTCCCAGCAGACTCCATTACAGACACCACCCCCCAGCTCCCTCAGGCTTCGGCCACGACAGGGACCCTCCGTGACAGGGACCACTCCAGCCCCACAGGGACCTGTCTCCCCAGGACAGAAGCCCCCAAGCCCCTCATGCCCTCTCCCTCCATGACAGGGACCCCTCCAGCTCCCCAGACCCCTCTCCCTCCATGACAGGGACCCCTCCAGCCCCCAGGCCCCTCTCCTTCCGTGACAGGGTCTCCCCGTGACAGGGTCCCCCCCAGTCCCCTCTCCCCTCCCCCGGCAGAGCCCCCCGCAGCCCCTGCGAAG
>WTSP01009397.1:0-23706 GCA_025331215.1 Actenoides lindsayi | reverse complement strand
TTTTTCTTTTTTTTTTTTTTTTTTTTCCCCCCCTCTACGCCTCATCACCCCAAACTTGGCTTCCTCTCCCTTGGATCTGTGTGCTCGGTTCCTTCTGGGCTTTACCGGTGGGGTAGGATCATGCCGGACCAGATCACCGTGTCGGAGTTCATCGCCGAGACCACAGAGGATTACAACTCCCCGACCACCTCCAGCTTCACCACCCGGCTGCAGAACTGCAGAAATACGGTCACACTGCTGGAAGAGGTAAATCACACCCTACACTTCCCTTCTAACAGACCCCCTTCTTTTTTTTTTTTTTTTTTCCCCTTCCTTCATGTTTGAGAGAGCATCAGAACGGGGCAGAACCACCCGCCAAAATCCGTGGGTGCTGGAGGCATTGGTATGCGTGTAATCTGGTCTTTTAATTGTGGGACTTTGCTCTTGTGTTGAGCTAGTTAGAGGAAGCTTTCGTGCCCTTGCGTCTTAAAGGTTAGGGCATAAAGCAGTTGCCTGAACTTAAGCATTAGCATTGTGGTTCTTGGTGTTTTCTGTGTTGTCAGTTGTTGCAGTAGAAAAAAAGTGTGAATGTTGAGATTAGAAAGATGAAGGCTGAGTTTTGTTTGGGAGCCTTAGCAGAGGTTTTCTACAGCCACTCGTTAGCATCAAGCCAGCATGGAACTCTGACTGCGGAAACCTGCCAAGGGAGACTTCATTTAAAGAAAGAAGTGAGGATGAAGGGGTGAATGTGGAGTGAGGAAAATAATACGAAACCAAAATAGGTGGTGGAAGGAGAGAGGCAAAACAATGCAGCAGAAGTGGTTGTACAGTCTCAGCATCTCAACCTTGCAGCCTCAGTGTTGGGGTTTTCTTTTAATGCTTATTATGAGCATCATTTAAATGTTCATCCTGTTTTGCTATCGAGAAATAGGAGTGTGAAAATGGATAAACTTCCAGAGCTGGTTTCTATGGACTATCAGTCCACTGCTTCCTATTTGAGGTTTCAGTGCGATTTCCTATGGACTAGGTCAGCAGTTAGGAGGAAATGTCTTCCAAATGACTTTAAAACAAGACGGTGTCTAGCTCTGCTCTTGTCCTGTGCTTAGTTGAAGGTGCTAGCATAAGAATGCTGAAAGAAGACAGTTTTTTGCTACTGTTTCGTAGACTGCAGTTCGTTGTTGATTTGGATTATACACTTAATTCATTGAGTATTTGTCAATTTTTCAGGAACCAGCACGTATCTAGGAGATGGGTTTGATAGATTCTTTTTAGTTTTGCTGAATATGTTGGCATGAGCAAAACATTTGGTATGCAAGGAAGGAGTATTAATCATGCCATTCTCCTGATAGCCTTGGGTATGGAAAATATAACTGGAGAGGCTCGAAATTAGTTAATGTTGGTTTAGCAGAGAAACTGTCTATGTTCAAAATTTTAACAGCACTATTGTGCTGTTTAGCTAATAGAGTGATTGTAAGTTTGCATATAAAAGTATATATTTTATTTTTATTATGTAACTTTTTATTATGTAACTTAAGATTAACTCCGTAACTTCTCGATAACTAACTTCTTTTTTTATTCCTGTGACAAAACCATGGTTGCTTATAGATCTGTCAGAAATCAACCTGTTTTGGTTTGTGTTTGACAGTGTTGCTGCCCCCTGGTCTTGGCTAGGTGCAATAGGTACAGCCATTGGTATGCTTATTAGTACAGTTAACAGCAGTCATAGAGTTAAGTAAAAACATGTATTCTGCCATCACTGATGGCTTCTAGAGTAAGAATACAGTATAATTCTTTCATGATTTGGGAGATATATCAATCCAGTCTGAGCATGGTAATACCTGTCCAAAAAAACCCAGAATATAGAAGATAAATATGGTGTTCTGCACCATTGTGTGAGTCGTGCACATTTTCCAAGTTTTTATGTCTGATTTGACAGCAGTAAGTGAGAAGAATAGAGAATAGTGGGTGCTTCTAGTACTTGCCTTGCTATTTCTTTGAATTCTTTTGTTTAACTATTTTATGTGCCCTATTTAAACTTCATAGTTCAAGTTGATTCTGAACTTGTTTTGTATTATTTTTTTTAATTATCTGTAAATATAGAAAAAGCTTTATTTGATGAGAAACAAGATCTAGATATGCTCTACTGTTACATCCTGCAAAAGATCTGCAACTCTCCCAAATTTGTTTTTATTAATTTGCAGGAAGAGATGCAGATGGTCAAAATCTGGCCAAGTGCTCCATTATAGTCTTTGGTGTGTGTCTTAGTTGTAGTTTGCACAGGCAGTGCTGCTGCTGCTGCTGCTTTGAAGAGCTCGGTTAGTTTCTGTACATTTCCTTACCTAGGGCTGTGATTCGTATGAAGCAGGGGATTGAAATGGAATGGTTGAAGTGGCTGTTACCTAGCTCTCATTACCTCTGTTATTGTCCAGGCATCGTGGATGACTGAAGAGCTCTTCAAGCAGCTCCTGAGCTTCAGTTTTGAGCCCAGTATATTAAGACAAAGGGGATGATCCCATCCTTGCATCTGTTTGTTTTTCAAGTTAATGTTGGATGTGGGTTGGAGCCCTCACTGGGCTTTTGCTGGCAGTGTCAAGCTCTGTCTGTGCTGTTACAGCTCTGCAGTCTGAAGTATTTTAGGTGATTTTTTTACAAAGCAAACTTAATTCAACACCAACCTTCACCAAACTCAGTGAATAGGAGCTGATTTGTGAATAAACTAGCTTTTTTTAAAAACAAGATTGTAAACTAGAACTATTTTCTGAACAGAAATGGTTTGGAAATTAAACCTACTTAGCAAACGTTAGATCTGGTTCCCAGCCTCCCAGTCAGATGTAATTTCTACCATGGCTCGGAGTAGTGATTAGATCAGAACACATGAAAAGCTGGTATGTCTGTATCTCTATCTGGTTCTCTGACAGTATTAAAGAATAGTGAATTTACCATTCCTTAATCACAAGTTTTCTGAAATAATAAAATAGATGATGGGCTCAGCTGCTGGGTTTTTTCACTTGGTTGTCCTCCAATAGAAGAGCAGTTAGTTCAGCTGGGTACATTGATACATGTTCTCTCCTGGTTGTGACTTTTCCCATTGTAACAAATCTTTTCAGAAGAGACTTTAGATCCAGTTAGATGTGATTTTGAGACAAAATCCAGTTGAAAAACCAGAGCAAGCATTTTTTGCATATGGGAAGTTTTTAGTGGAAAACCCAAGAAAATATAATGGCATACCTGCAAAAATCAGAAACCTGGGACAGATTCTCCAAAGGACTTGTGCATGTTTGACTAAAAAACCAAACAAACCACCCAGCACCCCCTAAAAAAACCCCACCCAAACTTTATTTAAATCTATCATATTATCAAGGGAGAAAACAGTAAGTGCATGCTGCTCTGTAGCAGTGTACTGACTAGAAAGATTTCATGCTATGTTCTTTAAACTACTGAAACTTTTGAAAAAACACCTTTTTTTTTTCCCTCTTAAGAGACAAAGCTTATGTTTTTTGTCATCTAGCTGCACCAGGCCGAAATAAAGACCCTGCCATCTTTGTAGCCAGGCTTAGGCAGCTTATGAAGTAGTTAGCAGAGAACTGCAAGATTTTTTTTTTTTAATAATTTTTTGGTTTTAAGCATGAGTGTTGTGTAATGGCCATCAATAAACACCAATTTTAAGGGTCGTTCTGCCCATTATTTTGTGGTCTAAGTCTAGATGAAGAGAATTTGCAATCTGTGCTCCTTTCTGTGTTGATTTCTTCAGCATCATGTTCCATTTGTGCAAAGAAGACATTTTAAACTTCATGTTTCTGCATGAAACTGGGAGAAGCTTTTAATAATATTCATACAAAGAGGTGGATTATTGCATATGTAGGTGGGTGGTTAATTACTAAAAAAAAAAAAAAGAAAAAGAAAACCTAAGATAGTATAGAGAGATTACTGAGACAGCATCTTAAAATAGAGCCTTTGCTTTGTTCTGATCAGACGTGCTTTCGTATCCACAGTAGCTCCGTGATTTGTGTTACTCAAATAGATTTTGAAGAGTTGATTTTAATCCTCGAGTTGATATTAGCATGCGAGCTAGTTGGAATTTTTAGAGAATGATGACATCTGTTCTGAGAATAAGTAGTGCACATGTGGGTTCACCACAAGACTGTCTTGATTACCATTCCGCTGTGTCCCAGCTCCAGCTGAAAGGACATCATTGCACTCAAGGGATAACTCGGTTATCATGACCAGGCAGTTCTGAGTCTTTCTCCTGAAGCAGCAGATGTTTTGCAGGACTATCTTGAGCTACAAAGGTTAAGCTTAAATGTTTAAATTCCCTTTAGGCAAGCTGGTAGATAAGAAGGGACAGTTAGAAGCTGATAATACAATAAAGAATCAGCTGCAGTTGTTCCTGATGCCTGTTTTACTGTTATGCTTTTGCAATGTTGAGCATCCTTAATGGCTCATGTTTATTTCTTCCTTTTGCCGTTCAGTACAAAATTGAAAACTCAAAATGTGCTTTCTGACGATTAGATCTTGTCACACGCATCCTTATTTAATAAACATTTAGCTGATTTGTGCAATAAGATATGGCTGCAGACATTTTTATTAACAAAACAAACAAACAAACCAACAAACAAACAAACCAACTGCCATTCTTGCACTGGCTGTTGCTCATTTTGATTCTCACTGTGCTGATCTGCTTGAGCTTAGAGGTCTGTCGGTCTAGACTGGTCCTGTAACAGATGCCTGCATGCTACAGCACTGAAAAAGGAGGACTGACTGGCTGCTGCTCAGCCTGGTATAAATCTTGTTGTTCTCAGTGGAAATCTGGTATAATGTGACAACTTGAAGGGGGAAGATTTCTCGATGTTCTACATCTTGTCATGTACACTTTTCTAGTATCAGAGATGGGAAAGGGGAAAGTAGGGAAATTTTCTTTCATTTGCCTTTAGAAGTTTTCTTTCAAAGTATATTATATATGAATCATTTTCAGTTTCCGGTGTGTAACTTTCCCTTCATGCTCCAGTTTCTCTGAGTTTGTCTTATTTCTCTGAGTTTGTCTTATTCTGCTGAGGGAAGGACTTTTGGGACAAGGGTAAGAGGACAGGGTTTTTCTTCTTTATGATTTTGTAGAAACTTGTGTGGCACCGAAACTGCTATAGTCAGTTCATCTACAGTGATTTCATACACTTTTCTACCACAAGATCCTTTTTCAGTGACAGAGTATTCTATCAGGGGAGGCAGGTGGAACCATGCAAGAAAACAGCAGCACTTTCATTCTAAATCAGCCTTTTGTTTCACTTGGCAGTCTGTTCAGATGCTATTCATTAGCCTGAGCTGTGAAAACTGCTAAGATTTATTTTGTGTGTCTGATGAGAGATCTTTCTAGCATCTCTATCACTTCATTTCCATTGAAGCATCATTTGTATAGAATTGCAATAGGTAAAGCAGGAAGTGAATCATTACATCTTATTTATCCTTCTTTATTTTTTTTTTAATTAAAATTGATTTTTATTTTGGGGAGGGGAAATCCAGGAGATTCCAGCAACACCAGACTTAAACCCAGCTTTTCCTCACCTTGTAACCTGTTACTTCTGGCTGTCGGAACAGTCTTGCATCATAGAGAGCTTTGTACTTAAGAGCTGCTTCTTACGTAACAGACCACAAGCAGTCTTCAGTTTTCAAAGCAATGTGCTTTTGGTAGCAGAACTAAAAGAACCAGACAATTAAAGTTTCTTTCCCTGGTAAATAAAACTCAGGAAATAATTACTGTATTTACACTGAATGTCAAATTGCACCAAAGATGTACGAACGGGTACGTGAGCATTCTGAAACAGAGGCCACAGTGACAGCTCATGGGTGACTCCTGATCACAATACTGAAGACGTGAGGAAGAAGGAGACTTGACAGCAATATCCTGTATTTACAAAAGTGTGTTTCACAAAAAGCAGTTGAGGATGCTCACGCTACATTTACATGCTACAGTACTTACTCATTTAGTATGTAATTGGTTTCACCCTTCATTTGATAATAGTCAAAACATTTGATTGTAATAAGCAGGTAATCTTCTTTTATCTAAATATGACTGATGCAAGGAGAAAAAAGAAAAATCACTGATAGGTCAAAGTTTTACTCATGGCATATTAATTAGCTTTGCCTTTTCAGAATTTGTATCCAAGTGCTTACTGGTTTTTGGTAGCTCATATGTTTTTTAGAAAAGTAACGCTGCTTGTTTTGAACTCCCAACAGGCTTCTTCATGTTTGCTCATCTGTTAGGAAACTGCAAGTGCTCTTTGGTGTGCTCTGTTCAGTATGCCATTCAGATAAATCCTGAAAAGGGTGTGCCATGGAGTCAGGGGAACTTCCGCCCTAATGGAGAGGAGAGAGATGCTTAAAGTGATATGACTTCAAGTTGGTTTAGTGTTTAGATTGGAGTTCTGTAGAGATACCTTCTGTAGATAAAAAGCAGTAAAAGGGAAAAAGTTGTTTGAAGAAAAGAGAAACTTGGGGGTGGGGGGGGGGCAGGCAAAGCAGCCCACAAACCCATGTCTGTAATCCAGCATGGTGTCACTGAGAGACTGCAGATGAATGATTTGGAACAGAATTAGAGTGGTTGATTTAATTGCCAATATTTTCTCACTCCAATGAATAAAATTCAATTTTCATAACTATTGTTGTGATTTGTAATTATGTGAAGGAGGTTGTGTTAATACATTTTTAAAGCAGATGTGAAACAAGCTTACAGAGAACTGTAAGAAAGAACATAACATCTAACAACAAGTAGTATCTTGCAATAAAATCATTAGCAGAATCAAGCCAAGAATGCTAATTATTAGTATTATTTCAGATGCAGAGGTAGGCAATCTAAGCATGTTCTGAAAAAAAGTGCTCTAAAGGAACAGTACACTTTTGTATGTAATGGGAGACTTCGGAGTTCTGTCAGTAGAGTATGCCATGGTAGTTCTCTTGGAGACTGTTCTGTCAGGGTTGATTGGTACTGGCCGAGAAGCCTGAAGTTTGTTGGTGACTGTGGAGGAAAACTCCTGAGATAATAGCATTAACTTTCCTTTACTGAAGGAGTCCAGCTGGAAATGCATCTGCTGAGAAGTGCAGCAAAGCATTATTTTGTATTTCTCTCGACAGTATTAATCTGTGTTACATCTGTTTGGTTTCACGTACCAGTGGGCTAATGCTGAGCTTTTGTGTAAGCATTGTGACAAGTAAGATTTTTGAGGACAGTGGGTTTGACTGTGGTGATTACAGGGAGCTTTGCCTTTAATGCTCCTGTGAAAAAGCAACACAACCCTGTTGGGAACCCATTCCCCCCTTACAGACACAGAGATGTGACCACAGGTGCACACACAGCCTTGTCTCTCACTTGCCGATGAAAGGGCAGACTTGAAGTTATGTTGTTACTCGGGCTAAGCCAGAGGGTGTATGCTTTTTCTTTCTTCTTGATAGCCACCTCTAGCTTGACCTTACTTGTTTCATCCTTGGTACATTTTTTTTTTTAAACCAGGAGAAATGTAGAAGTCTTTCTGGTGCAGAAATAGATACTTAGGATACTGATAGTCTTTTGTTGTCTTTTCCTTATCTAAGAACTAAAAATCTAGTATGATGCTGGAGATAACTTCCTGCAAAATAAAAGTCTGTGGGACTGTAAGGCCTTTGACATGGTTTGCTCTGGTAACCTTGTATCTAGGTTGGACCTGGATAAATGGACCAGGTAAGTGACCTGCAGGGTGGATGTGACATTGGGTTGCCAAGCCAAGAGCGTAGTGATCAGTGAAACAAAGTCCAGCTAGTACCAAATTGCAAGTGATGTCCTTCCAGGATCACTTTTGGAGCCAATACCATTTGTTATCTTTTAATTGTCTAGGTAATGGGCTGGAGTGTGATCTCAACAAGTGCATTTGGATGATACCAACTTGCTTGATATGCTGGCAGGCTGAAGAAATGGCATCCCAGGAGGAGCCTTGTGGGTTTCAGTGAAGAGAAATGTGAAATCCAGAGCCAAGGATGGAGTAGCCCCATGCAGCAGTACAGGATGCCTAGAAGATGGGTTTCCAGGAAAGAACTTTGGACTCAGGTGGTTGACAAGTTCAGTGTGGGTTGGCAGTGACAAAGGCCAGCCATGTACTGGGCTGCATTAGTAAGAGCACAGCCAGCAGTCAGGAAAGGTTCTTCCCCTCTATTCAGCTATTGTGAGGCCACATCTGAAGTACTGTGTTTGGGGTTCACCAGTACATGACAGAAATTATGAACTGCTGCCAAGTCTAGCTGAGGATCACTGAGATGATTAGGGGCCTAGAGCATATCACTTAAGGAGGGGAAACTGGATTTCTTCAACCTTACAAGAGAAGCTTAAAGGAAGGTCATATTGCTCTTTCCAAGTATGTAATGGGAGCAAACTGAGAAAGCAGAAATTCTGACTAGATTTGAGGTGGTTTTTGTGTGATATTTCTGTTCATTTGTTGTTATTGTTATTATTTGGTAGGACATTTGTTCATTTTGAACCATGACTTTAATGAGCAGATGCTCAAAAAGACTGTGGAGCCTCTGTCCACAGAGACACTCAAAACTCCACTTGACTGTAGAAGTAGTCCTTAAAATTGTTTGGACTGTATAATTTAATCTTTGAGAAGATATACAGGCAGAGCAAAGTGGCTATTTAGTTTCATGAATGTGGTTTTTGTGTTTCCAGGTAGAAGTTTACACTGAACTTATTCTTGGAAAAACAGCATGTTTAAACCTAATAAAACTGATATAGGCAAAGTTGGCAAATTTTTTTCCTTCAATGAAAGACTTATTTAATACAGGAAATGGGATACTGCTCTCATTTTTATAAATCAGTATTTCAGAACGTTTATCAAATTTGGGAGTGTATATGACTTTTAAGCACAGTTTGAATAGTTACTGTTTGACAAAGATGTTACAAAATTGTGCCTTGGGGAACCCACTGGTCACTGAGTGCCAGCCTCGTGTAACCCCATTTACTATAACTCTTTGAGTCTGACCCACCAGCCAGTTGCTCATCCAACATATTGTGGAGTTGTCTAGTTGTGTGCTGGACATTTCATCTAGATGGATACCATGAGAGACAGTATCAAAAGCTTTGCTAAAATCCAAACCCATCACATCCACTGGCTTCCCTTGGTCAACTAGATGGGTGACCTTGTTGTAACAGTAAATTAAGTTGATTAAACAGCACATTCCTCTCATGAACCTGTACTGGCTATGACTAATGACTGTGTTGCTTCTCAAGTGTTTTTCACTAACTCATGGAACAACCTTCTCCATAATTTTACCAGGCACTCAAGTGAGACTGTCAGGCCTGTAATTTCCAGGGTCTTCCTTCTTACCCTTCTTGAAAACTGGGACATTTGCCAGTTCCCCGTCTACTGAGACCTCTCCAGACACCCCAGACTATTGGAAAATAATGGAGAGAGGTCCCTTGATGACATCAGCCAGCTCTTTCAGTACCCTGGGATGAATCCCATCAGGCCCCATAGACTTGTGCACATTTTGTTATGCTCTGTTCCTGATAGATGCATGTCAAAATTGTTTTATTATAATTATTTACATCTATTTTATGTCGAGCATATTTCAGGGAAAGTGTTTCTGTATTTAAATCTCAACATTTTGATGCTATCAACAGAATCTGGTTTTGTTGCATTCAGGTCATCTTAGAATGAGACTGTCATACTGCTGGGTGTAGAAACTTGGATTTCTGGGATACTTCAGGTTTTACTTAATGAAGACTCTTTTTGTTCAGGCAATATTTGGGTTATTACACATCTTCTGGAAAAGTGATACTCTTGCTGTACTCAAATTTTGATTGTTTGCTTGCTGGTAATCACAGAATGTCTTGTGTTGGAAAGGACCTTTACAGATCACCTAGCCCAGCTCCCCTGCTGTGGGCAGGGACATCTTTCATTAGATGAAGTTTCTTGAAGTCCTGTCCAACCTGATTTGGAACACTTCCTATGATGGAACATCCACGACTCTGGGCAGCTTCTTCTAGTACCTCACCACCTTCACTGTAAAAAAAAAAAAGTCTTCCTTATCTTCAATATGTCTACTTGCTTGGAGTTTAAAACTGTCGTGCTGTGTCACATCACTACACATCCTGCTAAAAAGACTCTCTCTGTCTTTCTTATAAGCCTCATTTCAGTATTGGAAGGCTGCAGTAAGGTCTCACCAAAGCCTCTTCTCCAGGATGAACATTTCCAACTCTCAGCCTTCCCTCACAGGAGATGTGTTCCAGCCCTCTGACCACTTCAGGCTGTCCTCTGGTCCGACTTTTACAGGTCTGTGTCTTGTGCTGAGGCTCTGAGAGCCAAATACAGAACTGCAGGCAGAGTCATGTGAGAGCAGAGCATAGGGGGAGAATCACATCCCTTGTGCCAAACCTCCTTTTGTACAGCCCAGAATACAGCTGGCTTTTTGAGCTGCAGGTGCACATTGCTGGCTTATACCTCAATTTTATATTTTTTCCCCACCATTATCCTCAAGTCCTTTTCTCCAGGGCTGCTCTCAACACATTCATTCCCCAGTCCCTTGATATTGGCGATTGCCCTCACCCAGGTGCAGGACCTTAAACTGTGTCTGGCTGAACTTCATGATATCTACATGGTCCCACTCCTCAAGCCTGTCATCCCATTCCTCAAGTGAATCAACTGCACCACTTGGCTTGGTGTCATCTGCAGACTTGTGAGGGTACACTCAATCCCGCTGTCTGTGTCAGAAATAAAGATACTGAACGGTACTGGTCCCAGTGTGGAGCCCTGGGTGACACCACTCAGTACTGATCTCCATTTGGACTCTTTGGATGAGGTCATCGAGCCAGTTCCTTATCTGTAGTCTGTCCATCAAACCCATATCTCTCCAGTGTGGTGACCAGGATGTTGTATGGGACTCTGTCAAGGTAGATGACACAAAAATACATGACAATGCAAGTACATGAATGTGGTGCTCACTGCAAAACAAACAGCACTGTTTTAGTAAATACTTCTAGATGTCAATGTCATTGTCTTGAAAGTACAACACAGTGAACGCAGTTGGGCTGTTTTGTCCAATGTGTATCAAGGAAGTGAAGACAACTGTTAGAAAGATGTAATGGTGCTGTTAAAAGAACCTTAGCCCCGTTGTTCAGTGGTGACAGGGTGCCTGTTTGCAACCTTCACAACTGCTGTCAGCTTGTGCCACTGTTGATTTTCATAAAGCTGAATAATGCTGGGCTGGGTCTGGGAAATTGAAGTCCTTTGACACGCTGAACAGTCCCTTCTGTGCTGGGGATGTTGGATGGGAACTCCAGTAAAGCGGTTTGTGCAGCAGAGCAGAACATGCAGACTGTGCCAGGCTGTGCCATCCCGTAAGCACGTGGGGCCATGGTGGCCCAGTCCTGTGTTCTTAACAGTGTAATGTGCGGTGGTGATCTGAAGTGGTGTTTTAAATCAGCAGGAGTGGATGACTTTTAACAATGAATCTTTAAGGAGATCCTTTCAGTGTGAGGTACACTGACATAATGACTTTCTTACTGCTTGTGTTTTGGGTTTGTGTTTTTCTTCCCTCACTGGGAGTCAGAATTATGGGGAAGATTGTAAAACTAAGAGTGACGGTGCTGTGACAGTGCAAGTGGGATCTCCTGACTCTGTCTGTTGTCTAATCCAACCTCTTAACCTAGAAGAGTCTTTATTTGTATTAACCATTAATATGGAACTCATTGTGACATCCAAGGAGAATCACTAACTTTAAAGAGAAAGTAGAACAAAGTTGCCTTGAATGTTTTGACAAAGTTGTTTGGTTTTACTGTAAAACTGGTCTTGCACATGGCATTTTCCTAACCTTATAAATGATGCTTTGATTTCTTTTGCAAATTGTTCTTCATATGAGGCCTTGCCAAAATTAAGCTTTTATGATTTGACTTCAGAAAAATTACTTGGGCAAAGTAACTTTGATTTTTGCAAGGCAGAGGGATATATATTATAGCTTTCAGTGTATTGTCATGCTTGTAGCACCTGCACTGGTGTAGGGTTATTTTTTTGAGGGTGGGAGTTTAGTTTTGGTTATTTTTTTGTTTGTTCCCCCCCCACCTTGAGGCCTCTTCTGGGAGGGTTGAAAGATCCTGCAGAAGCTCTTTGATGTGAAGACCTACTGAAAGTAGCTTTCAGTGTTACCATACCAAGGCTGTCTGTACACAGAGTTGGAAAAACTGGTGGTGTTCTATAGCTGCTGTGTTTTAGTGTACAAGAGAAGTACTGTCTTTTGGGGTGAGGTCACCTGCAGAAGATTGTCCACTCACTGGTACACTTAGAGGGAAGGGGATGCTAGTTCTCTGTATAGCCTCCCTTTCAAAAACATTTATAATCCTCTGGTGGCATTTTTGTTGCCAAGCTAATGTTGCTTTCACAGGAAGTGCTTGGAAGGAGACCTTGTTTAAACTGGCAGAGAAAACATGAGAAGAAATGTAATTTTTTTCTTTGCTGACACTTTGCAGGTTAATGAAGCTCTTTGTCATAGTTGCCACTGACTTAAACCCTCAAATTCACTGCCTGCCCTTCCTTGTCTCTATGTCATTTGAAATGCTTCCTTGCTTGCTTTGTTCCACTGTGCCTAGGATAGATTCTTCCAAAATATTTCTGTTCCTGGGTGTGCTACTGTCTGATTAAAATATCTGTAACAGTGTTGCTTTACTGCAGCAAAGCCCAGTCTATTTGCTGAATTCATTTGAAGCATTAACATAGCTTCCTGTTTTTCTCATGGTGCTTAATTGGGCAACAAGTTGCAGCAAAGCAACTTCCTTTAAATTGTATCAGTGAATATTGTGCATATTCTAAATAAGGAAGCAACCAATGTCCTCTTTAAATCGTAACAAAATTCTTGCCCGTTTTTCTGTAGTTTTGATATTTGTGTGGAAGGCCAAACCTGGCTGCAAATAAAGCAGTTGTCTGCCTTTATTCCTTTTCAGTTTTACTGGGTTTATTTTTTGCTCTCTATTCTTGTCTTTTGATGCTAACAATAGTGAACTGTCTTACTTTTTTTTTTTTTCTTTCCTTTCCTGTTGTTATTTCTGTTGCTTCATGTCATGTAACTTGTTCCTATAAGTAATGATGCTGTTTCAGTTGCTCCAGTTGTGCATACTGTTATCCTAAGATAACTATACAGTAAAACTGGCAGAAGAGAGAAAAATCAACATGTAGAAGTATTTCTTTAAACTGTCTCATTTGTTTTACAGTGAGCTCTTCATAATGTGATTATTTTTACAGCAATACAGCTATTTCTTTGAAACACTGAATTTGCCTTGAGAAAAACAAAGGGAAGTGGGGAAGGTAAATACAGGCAATCTAACGAGGTGCAGGACATAGTTCATACCATAAACCTGGAAGACAATGACAGACTTGAGGATTAGCCTTGATTTATGAGTTAAACTATAAGGGTGAGCTACTGGATGGAGAGCTGATACTCTACCAGTAGCTGTAAGCATATGCACAACCTGTAGGAAGGTATTGGAACGGATGCCTCTTCTCTGATAGGCTGATTTTGCCTATTGCAAGCATGCAGGCTGGACCTTTGTCCATTTGCCAGAAGTTACATCAGAAGGCTGTGATTTATGACTTGCCCAACAGGACATTTGGGAATATCTTTCATCAACTTGCTGGATAAATCTCTTCATTCTGAAACAGTCCTGTAATCTTTGGTAGAGGGAGGGAACCTGAATTTTGTTCATCATAAAGCAGTGTTAAGTGGAGCTGGAGCATTGCCTGAGGCTTTAAGAAGTAGATGCACCTGTAGAGAACGTAGTAGGGGTAAGAAACCTGCTGTTTGTGATTGCTGAGCATCAGAGAGTGAAGTGCTTGAAGGCCTTCCCAGTCAGCATGGCCATGCGCTGTGCTACCAACCTGCTGCAGAACTCCGCCCCGGGGAGAGCTTCTGGTGCCTCTCTTGGAAGAGGTTACAAAGGAAGTTACAGCTGGACCGTGGTTGAAAAGTTTTAAATAAAGATTAGATCCCTCTAAAACCAACTCTGGCTGAACTAAATGTATTGAACAATAGGTTTTGATGGTGTGAATTTGTAACTATTGCTTATACAAGCAGTAAGACTTTTTAGTGTCTTATTTCCTCTCTGGCCTCAAAACCTGTGTGTCGACTGGGCAGTTGCGGGGAAAATCGAGTAAGGTCTTTATGGACTGGGATAAGTTAAAATAAAAGACTAAAGAGAGTGGTTTAGTGACACTGTAGAGGAGGGTGTGTCTTATGGTAAGAGTTAAGATGTGAACGATGGCTGCAGTCAGGCTTCTGTGTTCTGTACTGCCCTTGCTGTTTTACTGTGTGTGTGAGGGTATGTGCACACACGTCAGTACAAGGAATATACACACACCTCAGCACAAAACTGCTGGGCAAATGGAGCTGCTTTTCTCTTTCTGTGCTGTGGTTTCTGGCCCCCTAAGCAAAGCAGCTGTGGTATGTAACCAGTGGTTTCTTCAGCAACATGTTTCGTTTGAATCAAGCTGATGCATAAAGAATAAGCATTGCCTCAAGCATGTCACTTCTCTTCTGAAACTTAAAGGGGGTTGATAAGTTTAAGGTGATACAGAATCATAGAATAGTGGTGCATTGGAAGGGACCCTTAAAGGCCATCTAGTCCAACCCCCCTGCAATGAGCAGGGACATCTTTAGATCAGATTCCTGTGCTCTGGTTTATTGGACTACACTGTAGGCTCAAACACGCTTCCAGTAATTGACATTTATTTATTGGGCTTTGATTTTGTGGGTTAATGTTCAGACCCATTCTGAGCGTTCCTAAGCAGCTTTCAGTTGAGTTTGAAGAAGCCCTACTTTGTTCCTAAAAGGAAATGTGGTTAAATGTGTACTTTGTACGTTATAGATGGCCTCTACAGCCTGCTTTGGATCTCCTGTCTGCCCCATCAACTTGACAGCCTTTGAGACATTTTTTCTCACTTTTTCTTTTGATAATAGACAAATGGAATAGAAGAACATATTGGTAGTTTGTCTAGAAAAGCAAAATGCAGACAGGAGAATGACAGGTGAAACTGAACTGATGTGCTCCTAAAATTCACATGGTGAATTGGTGCAGTCTTGCGCAGTCTTGGGTATGGCTTTCCAACAAATTACATGAGCCATATGATGAAGTACAAAGCAAGAGGTAGACAGTGATGTTCCAGGAACTGCTGAGGACCAGGTATAGTTTAGTACTTAATGAGCTGAAGCATCATGGTATTGCTGCAGAACTCTGGAGACAAAACTTTTTAATTTCAGCTGAGGAAAAAGGAAGTGATGTTTAAAAACTTGAGCAGTGTTAAATTTGAGCAGTACTTTGTAATGAAGTTATACGAATTTCTGCTCTGACTTTGAGGAGAATATTTGGGTAATACTAATTTATACAACAATTACTGGGAAGTTTTATTTAAGTACATTTTCTATTGAGTATGAAAGTTAAATTCTTACAAGGAGAAAAATCCTTTCTATTGCTGACTCCTTTACGTTGGTGTTCATGCTTTCCATCCAACTTTCTGTCCTTCCATTGTACTTTGTATCTTATCCCTTCTTGTGGGGCCTGATGTTGACTGATACCAAATCTGTGAGAAATGCTTTTAAATGCTTCAGTAGCATTTCTGTCTCCGAAAGACTTGCCTAACAACCCTTTCTATAAAAAGTGCTTTTATTGTACGGAAATAAAGTTGTTATTCACAGCTTGTTAGATTCTGTTTTGCTGGGGAATTTGTTCTGGAAGATAATATATGTCCCTCTAAATTGTACTAGTTATAACTTTTATTCTGTTACCCTTTTTTATAGCTGTGTTAACTTAAAGCTTCTCCAACTACCTGGCTTCTGTAAATATCATCATCTCTATTAAGAAAAGGGAAATGTGAATTGGTAGGAATTGAAACAGTGTGGGTTGAGAAACGTAGCTGAATTGTGTGCTATGGCTGATACAGTATTTATTTGCACAAGATATTCTCTGAAGTTTTTTAGATGGCCAATTTTTTTCACCAGAAACTACTACCACATTGAGTCAAACCACAAGTTCACCTAACCCTCTCTCGTGCCTTTTAGCAGTCAGTGATCAATAGCAGCTGCCTTGGGAAGAACATTAAGAACAGGGAAACTTGCCATGATGCTATTCCAACAATTTGCAGCTCCTTTAGGAAGAATTTGTTGGCATCCATGGAAACTAAATTTTGCACTTTGCCTAGATGGTGTTTAGGGGGAAAAAGCAGACTTAAATGATGCCTGCATTGTGATGATTTAATTTGACACTGGTTTTAATAGTATGAGAAAATTAGTAATAATTCTCTGTTTATTTCTTCTGTTTCTCTCCTGGTTACATCAGTCATTTCTTCTTGAGGTTGAAGAATCCCACCTCTCCTAGGGAATATTTCCATGGTTGAGGTCAGCCTAGTTGCCTTCCTTTATCCCTCTTTTACCATTTTTGAGATGGAGTACAAAATGCAGATATAATATGAACTTGAAATTTGGTGCCCCCTGTGTTGCTTTTGCTCTAACCCCTGTGGTTTGCAGCCTTGTGCTTTGATATCCTGGTAGCTCCTGGCTATTTGAGGAATAGTTCAGAAAAACGCTGAAAACTGCAGCCTGTTTTTGCCTACCCCGGTAATGCAGGGTTCAGAGACTCACTTTATATATGTAAATGGACAAAAGTGCTTTTCCTGTGTGCATTGCTTTATGCTTGTGTATATATATTGTGGATTTTTGGGGTTTTTTAATGTGCTGTCTTAATGGACTGTTATTATTTGTGAAGTTACCTGTACTCTCCACATCTAGTTTCAGTTTTCTTACTTGAACAGCTTATATCATCAGCAAGTTTTGTCACTTCACCATTCCCATCCTTTTCTAGAAAATCTATGAACTGAGCTGCACAGATTATACAACTGCTCCCTGGTGACTTCTCTTGAATGACAAAACTGATTGTTTAGTTCTGTTTCTTTTCTTTTTACTCAGTTGCTGCTGCAGAGGAAGTTTTTCCTCACATCCCATGTCAGTAAAATATTTTTTTTTCCAAGAACCTTTTGCGTTGAATGTTGTTAGATCTTTTGGGAAATTCAGATACACTGTGTCAAATAAGCTGCCAACAAACCTATTTGTCCACCAAAAAGTGGACACTGTATTAAACGACTTGGATCTTGAGAGGTCTCTTTACAAAACACATGGTTTGGGTTATTTTTGTTCTCCCTCTCCCCATGGTTTGTTGGTTTCTTTTCAGTTTGAAGTGTATGAATGAGAGAGAAGGTGCAGAGCAGAATTAAGACAAGCTTTTTGCTTTCCATGTGTTTAAAAAATATATTAGCCTTTATGTATTTAGAAAAACCCTTACTACAAATTTTCTGGTTTGTGATTTTTTTAATTTATTTTTTTAAATTTTTTACACTTGATTTGCAGAGTACTTGTGCCATTTCCTCATTTGCCTGTGACTTTAACTTGTTGAAGGATGTCTTCCTTTAGTAATCTCCTTCACTGGCTCAGTTCTCTATTGTGGCCTTTCGGAGAAGATCTGTTTCTGAAATGACAGCCATTCTTTTACTTGGGTACAGTCACTTAAAATATTCTCACCAAAGATTTGATGTTGCATATCAGGGATGATGAGAGAAGATCTCCTTCAACGTATCTTGCTGAAGCACTGTAATACTGGAAATTATATGTCCTACTTCTAAATATTTACAGTGTTCCAGCAGGTGACAATCTCACATGAAATTTAATTGTAATATACTTTCAAAAGGTTTGTGTGTTTCCAAAGAAACTGTTACAAGTGGGCTAATGATGCTCATAGAATCATGTATTCTCAAGAAAAAAAGACCTTTTTAACCATCTGGCCTCTTCTAAAAGCATGTGTGAGACTGGAAAGCTTATGGAAAAAATTTAGCTTAGAAGTACACCGAAGACATCAGCATCTACATTTTCTTTTATTATTTATTTGAAGAGGTTCTGATACTTGCTAGCAGATGGGATTAAACATGCTTTCCATGCATCGGCCCTCTCCGTTGGGCTCATGTTTAAAATGTCAGGAAACTTCCTTCTTGCCCTGTAGAAAATTATACACAGCACTTCTCCAGGGGAGCTAATACAAGAATATCCTGCTGCAGAGAAAATGGTCTGGAGTGCTTTCTTACGTCATCTGAGAATTTGGCATATACTTACTTAAAAAAAAAGAATAGTACTTAAAAGCAGGGTAATCAATTTAGTAAAACGATTGGTAATGTTCACATTGATACTGCTTTTTCTCTTACCTACTTGGATTAGTGAAATAAAACCAAAACAACCTCCTTTATTTTGGACAAGTCAGCCCTGTGTCTGTACAGAGAAGGCTTCTTTTGCTGCTCCTCTCCCCCCCAGCACGCTGGGCAGAGGCTGCGCTGCTGGAGCTTGCAGCACCCAGCCGGGTGCTGCACAGGAAATGGAAACTTTCTTGCATGCACTGCAAGAGAAGTGGTGACAGTGCCTGTGTAGGTGACAGTGCCTGTGTAGGTGACAGTGCCTGTGTAGGTGACATTGCTGGTGTGAAGTGCTGCTGCCTCTCGACAGGAAGAGCGAGCCTTCTCTGCTTCCCTCCTGGGTGGGGTTGGTGGGGGAGAAGGGTCAGATTGCTGAACTTCAGGTGTGGATGGGTCAGCTCAGGATTTAAAAATGCATAGCCAACTGCTGTTAGCCTTTAGTCCCAGAAAGGGTAGCTTCATTTCATTCCTGCTGCCTTTGGGGTTATTTCTCCTCATCTCTTTCTTTTGATCACTAGTGTAGTAGACATAGAAAAAGTAAAGGCTGTAGAGTCCTCCCAGCTCGTTAACCGAGACATTTCTTTGTTTCAGTGCACAGGGTAGGGGAACTAATGTGCCATGTTACCCGATTCCCCTCTAGCCAGCGATGGTTTGGTGTCCAGCAGGAGTGGGGTTTGCTGCTGCCCTTCTTCCCCAGCCTGCTTCTCTTGGCTTGCTTGTGTGCCTGGGACACAGGGACTGTGCAGTACCAGGGGCTGGCTCCTTGGCCCTTGCTGCTGAAGAATGAGGTTGCTTCTCCCACTTACTCTTATTCCTGTTGACAGGACATTTTTAGTTCTTTTCTAGGAGACTGTTTGCTTCCTGAGCTGGTTGTTTTGTCTGCCAGTTTTTAAGTGTGAAAAAAATACCAAAAAGGTGTCTGCCCCACCGCTGGCATTGTGCTGCAAAAGCAAAATGATGCAGTTCTGGGAGAAGGATAAGGGAAAAGGGGTGAAAAAGGGATGGAGTTCTTCATGCGTTGTGGGATGTGTTGCCATGTTATCTTCAGCCTCCAGCTCTCCTCATCTGGTTTCTTCTTTTCTTTACAGCAATGGTAAAATGTATCATTAGATTTAACCAGGGCTTTGTTTGAGGCCTGAAGATAGAGAACATAGGGGGTTTTTGGGACCTTTGATGTTAATTAGGGAGTAGCCCTGTTTCTGTGCCAGGCAATGTTTCCTTTATCCAGTTGCTTTTTTTGTTTCCTTTGCAAACTGCAATCTTTTTCTTGCTTTCTCCTGTAACTGTTAAAATTTCTTATTTAGCTTTACTTTCCCAGACAAGCTCCTAGGCTTTGGAAAACTTGGTTATCTGACTTCTGTGGGATTAAATGTAATGCAAGAGAAAATGTTTGGGATTTTTTTTGTGGGTTTGTTTGTTTGTTTGCTTTGTTTTTTGTTTCTTGTGGGTTTTTTGGTTGGTTTGGGTTTTTTTTTTTGGTTGTTGTGTTTGGTTTCTTTTTGGTTTTTGGGTTTTTTTGATTAGTGTTCTTTTTGTTATTTTTTTACTTCTTTTTTGACTGTAATGTTTTTAACAGCATGTTAGTATTAAAGTTGCATATGAATGGATAGGTTATTCCCATACGATCCTTAAAGCCAGTACTTAAAATATTACCGTCTTGCTGTCATGGTCTGTGCTAGCTTGTTTCCTTTTTTCTTCTGATACACTGTAAATTGTAAGCTAATTTTATTTCCTGTTTATGTTCTGAGTTTTTCAGTGTTTGGCTTTAAGGTAATTTTAAGTAAATGTTTGTTTTTTAAGTCTAATGGAATCACTTCACAGTTTTAAGAGGCAATTCTTCATGAAATTAGCAGACCTTTACATTTGATGGAATATTTAAACTAAATTACTGTTTAGGAAGAAAAAGAGGAGTTGTTCCCTGCGAGACATCACTTATAGTTAATAGGAACTGTTACTTTATTTTTAGCTTGCAAAGATTTGTCTGATACTTGCTTTTTGCTGTGCAAGTGAGGGCTTGCAGGGAATATATTTAAACCTATCTAGTCCTTAGATCATAAACTTCTGTATCCAATAATGTGGGTAAGCTGGTACTATGAGGTGTCACACATGCTTACTAAACAGATTAAAAGAAACAAACAGAGAAAGGAACTTGCACAGAAGGTCAGACTATTGTGATGAAATTAATGACCCATCTACATGGTATGTATGAGAAGTTACCAGGTTTCAGTTTAAGGCCAGAAGCAGTTGAGACACCTGTACAAAAGTTACTTTGTGTGATTGGTAGGAGGAATTGCTCTTTGAAGATTGATCAGTAAACTAGAATCCAATCTCTGTAATCATGTTATGACCCACTCTGGCCTTACTAGGTCACAGGGCACCACTGCAGCAGCTGAAAACAGTTGTTTTTAGCCAGTGACGCCACTGAGATGTTGCAGGTTGTTCAAGAGAAGTTGTATCTTCTTTGGATTCTAATTAGCCTTTCATGTATGCAGTTTTTTGTGTTTCTTAATGAATAGCATTTGTTGATTGTTGTGATGTTTCATTAAAAGAAGTTCTAAGTATCCTACCTGAAGAGGTTTATCCAGTGATAATTTTCATTAGGGAGTTGAATGATAAAATAATTAATAAATGAAATTGTAGAATCATTAAAAAAATTCCTCCCAAGATCTAAGACTAATTCAGCAGTCAATAATAAAAAAATTTTGCCAAGTGTATTGGGTCCTTTGTGGAACTGGGTCTGGCTGTGTCCAATGTGGAAGCAGCTTCTGATGTATTCTCACAGACACCACCCCTTCAAGCCTCTCTCTGCTCCTCTCCCTGGCTACCAAAACCTTGCCACATAAACCCAGTTTTACCTAGCAGTAAACTTCTTTAAATGTTGAATTGGAAACTGCCCTTAGTCAAATTGTGGTAACAGCAACTGTCAAATGTGGCTGTGGAGTAGAGAACAGAGTAGTGAAAGACTGATCAAACATTTCTACCATCAGCACGCAGCTTGATAGAGCAATGCTTTTGGGAAGACTCTCTAAAGTGAAATTGCCCACAAGTATTTGCCAGGAGCTAGTTTGACTGCTAAGTGTACCTAAAGGACATGTCAATCACTTTTCCAGGTTTATGGCACGTGTAGCAAGTCTGATAACTTTGGGAGAACTGGGCTTTCAGGAGAGTTGGTTGGGAAGTGTGTAAGAAATGCAGGAGGTACTGCACATGCCTTGTAGATTGTGCAGAAAGGATATAATGAGTGGGTGCTGACGTCCAGATTCCTCAGTATCTAGAGGCCCCGTAGGAGTTTCTGCTGCACATATGAAAGGTACTTAACGTTGGGTTCCAAAACCTCTGCAAGTCCAGCCAGCTGCAGAAACCCCTCGCTTCGTGTGGGGGTGGCTTCGGAGTTTCTCAGCCTGTCGCGCTGCTTCGCTGCTTGGACCGCTCCCTTGCAGTGTGACCTTTTGCTTCTGGTAACTCCTTGAATAATCAATCCAAAGGGTAAGTTGGGCAGCCGAGGTGTTTGGTAGCGTGCTGCTCTTTGGTAATTTGCCACGTGGTAGAATGAAAAATTCATTGCCATTTCTTTACCTTAAAATTACACTCAACTCAAACTAGGAAAAAATAGAGTGCAAGTTGAAAGCGTTCAGCATGACTCTCAGAATGAAACATTTGCAATTGCCTTGTCCAAAGTGATGTAGGAGAAAAATAGGAGAATGATACTTAGTCAAGTGGCACCTGACTTCCCTGAGAGCTTTCTGTCTGTCTGTCTCTTGTTAGCACACTGAGTCAGCTGGAGAACTGCCTGTCCTGGATTCTTTCTTTCATTGTGCCTCCTGCTGCACCTGATAGAAAGAACAACCAGTCTTTATTCAGAGCGTTTGTGTGTGTGACTAATCTTATCCTTGAAGTCCTGAGTGGAAAAGAGGGAGGGGCCCAGACTTTTCATCTTGCTCCAGTTTTTTCTTTCCTTCTTGGAGATGCAAATATGGGTCAAGGTATCTTGCACGTTGTGTTTGACAGACTGATTAAAAATGTTCACCTGAGAGAGTGGTAAAATTTTCCTGTCCCTTTTCCTGGCTTGCTAAGTTTGTTACACTTCAGAGTCTTTCTGATGTAACATCTGTTTCTTGGGGGTTTTTTTTGATGGTACATACTCAGTTGCTCTGTATGCAAACAATCATATTTTAGACCGGGTACTGAATGGGATAAATAGATATCATTACAGGCATTGAATTAAGGTCAGCCACAACAGGGCTGGCAGTTTTGGAGATAACTGACCTCCAGCCTTTTTCCTAAGCTTATGATAGCAGTAGACAGTAACCCACACCTGCTGATCAAATATGAAGGGGTCTGGGGAATGAATTTTTAAACAGAACAAACCAAAAAACCCCACACTGCTTTCATCCATTATTTTTCTTTTTTCAGATTCAGGTGTACTGAATTCTTTTTAACACAACTGTAATAAAAGCATCATCCTGGAAAATAACTCCAAGACTCATTCAAGACCTCTCTCATATATAATGATACACAATTTAGAAGAAATATTTATTCCTTATTAATAAACATTTTGTTGCAATTATTGCCTATTCGATGTGATTTATGATGACTGAGTTGTAGCACAGCCTGTTGAAAAATTACTGCTTTATGTTTACTGATGCCAGGGTTAACTGAAAAAATTGTGCCTTTAGTTCAGTAGTACAGCAACTGCACCAGCAATGACTTACCTGATGCTAAGACCACACATATGTGGTGGTGTTCTGGAGAACACTTCAGATGTCTCAGATGATAGTATTTACAGGCAAAGCAAAGTAGTGGATGGCTAGTTTTTCATCCCCTTCTACCAGCAGTTGGTATCGACTGGGCTCCAAGCTGAGCATTATGTTTCCCCTGGGGAGTGTCTAAAAGATACCTTGAAGTACCTTGGTACTTTCTGACAATAATGCTTCTCCTAACAAGGGAGTTGCTCGGAAACTGCCAGTTTGGAAAGTGGTCATAATGCTCCCTGGTAATCTGGGGGGCAGATGACAGATTACAAGGCCCCTAACTGGGCCTGGAAGTTAGGTAATCACAATGATTTGATAGTGGTGTTAGTGGAAGATAACCTGTAAAAACGTGGTCTAAGCTACTCTGTGTTTGCTCCAGGCTAGAAGCGTGCGCAGGGGTGGTTATTGATGGTTCAGTTTCAGTTTACTTGTTAAGATGCTGTATGTTGGTTATAGATCTAAGGTTTGGAATAAAAGAACACAGCTTATATTGTATGGTCTATGGACAGTCATACGTTGTTAATAACATTGATTTTGAAGACTCCCTTTTATTTTTATTAATTTGGGTGAACTATGTCTCCAGGAGTTATTTTGTTTCTCGTATGGCAAGAAAACATTTCAGAACTGCTGCTCGTGCTGGTGACAAAAAGCTCTCTCCTGACCCAAGGCATGAACAGAACAGAGGTCTCAGCTGAGCCTGTGGCTGTTCAGCCCTAACAGAATCAAGGCAGCTGCTTGAATAGCTTGGG
>WTSP01009396.1:0-20068 GCA_025331215.1 Actenoides lindsayi | reverse complement strand
TCCATGGCTTTGAAACCCCTCCAGGGATGGGGACTCCACCACTGCCCTGGGCAGCCTGGGACAGCCCTGGACAACCCTTCTAGGGAAGAAATTTTTCCCAATATCCAATCTAAACCTCCCCGGTGCAATTTGAGGCTGTTTCCTCTTGTTACACAAAAAGAGATAAATTTCCACTGACATTACATCATCAGACAAATCCTTGTGCTCAATCTCTTACCTCACCCCATTGGGTCGCTTTCTGAGGCTCTGAACTTCTTTGGCTTCCTCAACTTTTAACCTGAAAAAAACCAAACATTTGACTTAGTACTTGAAGCTTTGTCCTTAACAAATTATTTAATTAAGGGATTATTCCAATGAATTAACTTGACTTTTTACAGTTAACATGGAATCTTCTAGACAGACTTTGCCCTAAACTTCTGTGTATTAATGTCTACTTTTATCATTATGGATTAGGAAAGTATTTTCTATTCTACTTTATTTAAACAATTTCATTTCTTAAAGCAATCAGAAAAAAATCCACATGGCATCTGCTGGGTACGTCCCTTCAAGATGCCTTCCCTCAGCTGAGGAAAGAAGCAAACAAAGGCTGAAAGGGTTTCAAAAGAACAAACATGGGAAGAATGAGCCAAGGATGGCTGGTTTTAGTCCATTAAGATCTCCACAGCGTATTCTCCTCACAGTAAAACAGAGGGTCACCCAGCAACGTGAATTAGTGCAGGGCACCTTTACTCCTTCAACAATCGACCATAACTCATAAAATAACACACAGGGGGAAGCTCTCGGTTTCCAACACAATTAGCAGCAGCTCTCTAGTGACCGTAACGGGGCTGAATGGTTGTCAAGATACATCAGTGCACGAGTGACTGGGAAGTTTATGGTAACTTGAAACATCAAGTCTCCCTCTCTAGACTGGAGCACATTCTGGATTTCCTCAGGTATTTCGCCATTTCCTGACTCTGCTCGTCTTTCATTCTCTGCCATGAACTACGCACCCTAAAATATTCCTCAGAAATAAAACTGTAACAAGAAAGATCCTGCTTGGAATGTAAGAAAACCGAAGGGAGCGTCAGTGAGCGCCAGCTTCCCAGCGGCAGAGGAGGGGAAGGAAAGTGGCGAGGGCAGGCGCCAGGCAGAGCGAGGGACCGCGACCCAAGGCTGCTCCCGCTGCCTCCGAGGGCTGCCCCGGCCGGTCCGCCCGGCTACAAACGCTCCCGGCCGGCACATCCCGGAGGACGGCAGGAGACAGCCGAGGAGCGTCTCCGGGCCAGGCCTCCCGGAGCTCCCGGCAGGGCCGGCCCCGCCCCACGCGCGCTGACGCTCGGCGTGCGCCACGCCCAATCCCGCGTGGGAGCCCCGCGTCACGTGACGGCGTTGAACGGGGCGGGGCCGCACTTCCGGACGGGACCCGCGCTGGCCGGAGCCGAGCCGAGTCCGGACCTGCTGGTGACGGTGGGGCCGGGGCGGCGATGGCGGGCACGGGGTGTCTCCGCCCCCGCGACCGGCACATGGAGCTCCCCTGGCCTTGCCTAGGCCGGCGTGGAGCGGGGAGGGCAGCAGGCCGAGTCGGTGCGAGGAGCCGGGGCAGCCGCGTCCTCCGGGGGACAGGCCGCGCCGAGGGTGGGACCCGCCCGCACCGCCCTGGCGCGGAAGCGGCGCGGCTCGGTGCGCGTAACAGAGACGACCGGAACGCTCCCGTTTCCCGAGGGAAAGCCTGGAAAGTTAATGCGATTTAATTAAATGTAGTTATGAAAAGGCTGCTAAAGAACAGAAGAATCCAAGACTGACCCGCGGCATGCAAGAGCCGTAACCACCACTCACATCGGCTTGGAAAGCACCATTTCTTTGCTAGATAGCTCTTATTTACACAACGAATTTGACAAACCGAGGTACATCAGGCGTGCAATCTTAAAACACTAGCTTAAAAACGATGGTAATTTCAAGCCTGCTTTGAATTTTTTCAAAAATAGGCACAAAACCCCAGGGAAACCTATTTGTTTCTGCTCACCTTGCCTCAGAGGTTTTTCTCTAGTTCCTCACACCTACAGCCACTTTTAGATCGTCGTTTATTCCTGCCCTCAGCAGCCAAATGCGCGCCACAACTCATAGGGCATGCACCCGCTGCTTAGCACCACAAGGGGTCTGCGGGTCACAGTGGGAGAAAGCTGCCATGCTCTTCCCTCCTCTGCCACAGTGATCACCTCCATCAGGCCTGGCAGCCCTTCCAGTCTAATAACTTAACATATTCCTGTCCAATTTGCTCAAGAAATAAGATCAGTACAGACTTCATTTCTTTCTTTCATTCACTCCCAGACTACCTGCCATATTGCTTTGCAACTGCCACCGTGTCCTGGCCTGCTGTCCCCAGGGGAAGAGAGGTCATGCCTGGCACAGAGCTCCCTTGTTAGCCCCTCCCACCTGAAGCATCCCTCTTTCTTTTTAAAGCTTCTGTTTTAAGCACTGCAAGAGGAAAAGGAACCTCGAAAGACAGGTGTCATGCCTTCAAAAGTTGGGGGAGTGTAGAAGCTGCATCTCACCTTTCCCTTGCTGTTGGCCAAATGGTGCACCACTTATAAGCTAGAGAAGCATCAGCTCCCCCCTTCCCGCAGTCGGAGGCACATGCTGGGCATGGCCTTGGTTCTCTGGCACCTGCTGCTCCAGGGACCAGCGTTTTGTCTCAACTCTTCACAGGGCTAAGCGTCACACTTGGCAACAAGATGTACGGGAATGGGCATGCTCTGCTCTGAAAAGAGCAAACCACAAGAGAAATTAACAGATTAGTAAACACGACTGACATCTGCAGGCAGCACATGCTTCACAAAGCTTTAGTTATGGTATCAGCGAATAAGACAAATGGAAACCATCACAGATGAGAAGATCCAAGGGCCAGAAGCAACCTGGCTTTCCTCCAGCAGAGCTCAGAAAGTCAGCGTGAGGTCAAACTGGTCAGCAGATGTGCTTGTTAGTCACATAGTTACACAGAACGGAACAACTCGATACACAAATAGTGCATTTTATCCTTATGCAAAGCTGAGCAATTTCCTATTATCAGACTACCTTATGGAAGTTAATAAAATGTTGTTTCTGACAAAAGAAGAATAGTTCTCCAGTGAGAGTGAGTACGCATGGCAGAAAACAAGAGTTCAGCCAGGAATTCCCATGTACAGATACCAAAACAATCATCCAATGCTTATTGCTGAATGTTGTTACAATTTTATTCCATCTAGGTTCCTTACCTACCTGTGAAGCAACATTATTTTTCATTTAAGTTTCCTTTTTCCATTCCATGGAAATTCCATGGAAAAAGAAATCTCCCTTTCTTTTTCTCCTATGCTCTTTTCTCTCACCACCATCTTTCTCACATTTCACATTACATCAACACGTGGATGCCCTAGGTCACATTTGTATGGTAGCAGCCATTTCCGCAGCATACTGTGCGTTTGCAAGTGAAATCATTTGTGTCTCCTTTGGCATGGGCTCCCTGAATCCCTGTCATTCCCATGCCACATCCGAGGGCCAAGCTTACAGCCTGGGATAAATTTCCAGCCTATAGTTTGCCTTAGCCACGTCCTGCAGATTGTCCCTCTGACCTGAGATGTCCTGCAGCCTCACTGTCCCCTACAGACTCGCGGTACCATACTTTGCACAGTACTTCTGCTTTGCTAACGGGGTAGCTAGGGAGCAGCTCTTGTTGAAGGTGATAAGCAGAGAGAGCCCGTTTCCAACATGCTCTGCTCTGAGGAGCAGCACTTTTGTTGCTAAGACTTAAAGGAAGTCCCTGATGCTGAGTGCCCTACCTTCTGTTTCTGAGTGAAAACATCCTCCCTAACCTCTCTGTCTCCTGGGCACAGCAGCATCCCACTTCTCACCTCACCCCACAGCAGGCCCTTGGGACAGCCAAGCCATGTGGGACAGGGCTCACTCAGTCTGCACTCCTCTTGTGACATGGGGGACATGAGGCACAGCACAGCTAGAGTTCCCCACGCCCTTCCTCTGGCTTTACTGCTCTCTTGCTTTTGGGAGAAAGGATGCCCAGAGGCTGGTGTGTTGGGTGGGCATGTGCAGGTACACACAAAAGGTCCTCAGGGCATAGGACGACAGCAACATCCTCAGGGAAACAAGTCTCTGGCAAGGTGGAATCAGCAGGTTGCTGCTCAGGAGCAGAAGGAATGGGTCAAATCAAACAGTGGCCACTAGAATAATGCTGCCACCTGCTTCTGGGTCTGGGTCCCACCATACTCCTTTGCTAGTACAGAGGTTTTGGTGCCGCTGTACCCAGACAAGAGGAGGATGGGCACTGTGCTTGCCGAACACCCTCGGCTCCTCACAGAGGAAAAGCTTTCAGCCAAAACATCAACTGCGATGCCATTCTATTCTGCTGACTCAAACTGGGGCTTTCACACTGGGAATCTGCTCCTGCAACATTACTGGACAGAACACCCATTTCCCTGAGCAGACGAAATCTTGATTTGCCATCTTTATCACATACGAGACACCACAGAGACATGTCTAATCAAGGGGCTTTACTGTTTGTTGCACAGCACACCAGCCTTTGCTGGCCAGCGCATATCCGCAGAGCGGCCTCTGAAGCCGCTTTCCTGTGCAAGCTGCTCCACATCCCTTCAAGCCAAGGCAAGGAGCGAAGCAGCGGGAGAAGGAGCAGATGATGTCCACAGGTCACCGGGGTTAAAGCAACCAAGAGGACACCAAGACAGAAGGCAAGATTTATACAGACCAGACCCATCCTTTTCATCTTGGGTGTCTTCAAAGTCTTGCTCAGCTCCAGAGAAGATCCAGGGAGGTTTCTGGTAAGGGTGTCCCTCGGTGCAGCACTTTCCAAAGCCTTTTTGATCACCTCAGACAAGGACAGCCATGGGAAAGAGCCCTGGATGTTTCCAGAGAAGACCAGTGGACGTTCCAGATCTTCTCTGGTACAGACCCAAGGAATGTGATTTCTTCAAAATGTACTTTAAAAATCAGCATACAGCACTTAAAAAAAAAAAAAAAGCTAGCTGCTAATCTTTATGTCACTTCGGTCCCTCTACGCTTGGGACTCATTTGCCTTGCAAATATTCTATTGTTACATGTCAGGTCCCTCCCTACTCAATTAAATGATTAACTCCACCCCCAAAAAAGAACAACTTCTGCTGAAACTGCTGGAGGAGAGGTGGATTCTGTCCTTGAAACCATGGGGCCTGTCAGCTACTCATCAGAGACCTATGACTTGGTGAGTCGGGCCTGTCTGTGCTTGATAACAGGGAGAGCAGATAGAGATGGGGTGGGCTTAAAGACATGGTTTCTATCTGTCCATCTTCTCACCCTCCTGTTGGCAGAGAGAGAGCTTGAGTGATTTCTTATTCCTGTGCAATCAACCCTCACATCCCTCAAGTCTGGACTTGACCGATGAGGGGACTGCAAACAACAGTGCCGTGCTTGCAGAGAGCTGGCAGGACATGGTTGCAGCCACTGCAATCCAAGAGTGCCAGCTGTTCTTTCCCTTGGGGACAGCTGCCTAACTACCGGGACCTTTTGCGCAGCAGTTCTGGCAAGCGCTGAGCTTGAGCACCATCTGTGCACAGGGACTGAGAGCATAGTCGGTGCGGAAGGGCCAGGCAAATTCACTGGGCGCGCTGGGCTGCTGCAGCCCTGTCCGGTGCCTCCAGCCTCTCCCAGGCTCGGTTGCCCACTGTCCCACTCTCTACACAGCCATTGACACAACATGGGCATGAAACACTCATTCTGAGTCAGGTGCCTTTCGCAACAGCCTTTAGTGGTATGAGAGACTGTGCATACAGCGTGCAAAGCCCTGGAAACCTCATCTAGTGTATTTATGTAACAGGAATACCAAAGCAAACACAGTGGTGTGAAAACCCTTGGTATGACCATACCCACTCCTACCCCTGCTTGCCGTCTCCACAAACAGGCTGAAAGGGGAATACACTATAGTTACAAGAGTGGACTTTAAAAAAGGGGAAGATAAATTGCAAGCATTTCTTCTACTAGGGAGCAATGACATTGTATTCTGCCCCACGAGTTCTCTCTCCTGTGACTGCAAGTGAAAAACAGCAGCTGCACCTTTTAGAGTATGCTGTACTATCCAAGGGGAAGTCCACAGCAGTGCTATCATTAGCCTGGTTTTCTGATGTTGTAGCTCAGAATTTATTTTTTAATACTCTGTGTCTCTGCAGCAGACCTCAGGTTTTGTTTAGTTTCTCTAAGAACCTAAACAAGCATGGTGGTTGCTCTTTTAGAAGTTTTTGCAGAGGACATTTCTGTTCCTGACCTCGGCTGATGGTCGATGGCAGTGCTAAAGGTTGCCAAGAGGTTAAAACCAAACTCAAACCTTTTTCACCTTTATGCTAGTTCATTCCTCCAGCTGAACTCTCCATTGGAAATCTGTTCCACCAGTAGAAAACCAGCAAAGCTGATGTGTGCCAGCCGCCTGCTCTCAGCATGTCACATGCTGTAAGTGAGCAGCTGCTTGTGGCAAAACCAAGCTGCTTTTAACACAGAGGGATTAAGCAGCACTGTGATCTGTTCTTTGTATACAATACTTTCCAGAGCCTTAGTTTAGCAATTGTACCTCTGACGTGAATTATTTTAAGTTACAAAGGAGATGCTGTGTGATGGGGAAAACTTGGCTAATTTGGGGACTGAGTGCCAACAGTCAGGTGCCACAGCAAGAACAGGTTCATACCTTTTCTCAGACCTCACGTAATTGGGAGTTTGTGACACGCATTTCCCACCTCTGTCTCCTGGAATCTTCCCAGATTTGGTTCTCTCTGGAACAGGCCACAGAGCTCACATAAGCAATGCTACATTTGCTTTGGTGGTGGTGTCTCATGTTGCTTTATTACTTAATGCTCAGTGCTCATAGAAGCAACCTACCCACAGATATTTGCAAAAAATGCCTCAGTGGTCTCCTCTCCAAGCACCAACACAAACCTTGCCCTCGGCACTCACCAGAGAGGATGGCTTGATTGTCTGAGTAAATGTGGAAGGAAAAAAGATGAGAACATTTGCATCAAAAGGCCATTCATCTCAGTATTGCCCAGCGAGTGCCGTGAGGGCCTCACCTAAACCGTATGGGACCACTCATCCCTGTAACCCTGTGGAAAAGTAACGTGTTCAAAGCAATAACTCCATTTCTCCATAGCAAGCAAGTTTTGTCTGCTTAACCTTCCTCAGCTTCAGAAAAACAAAAACATAGTCACAGAAAGAGTACTGAGATCTCAAACAGGTCCCCTGAGCTGCTGCAGGCCAGTTTTCATTGTAACCAACACACTTCAAGATATAAAGGCACCTGCGCTACAGAAATGTGGCATTGCCACGGGCTTTGATCTTATTCATGGATTTCCCTAGTTCAGCACCTAGAGAGGGGATGAGCAGCAGCTCTGTCCATAACTTGCACTAATGCGGGCAATTTAAATTTTAAGGCTTTGGGAATGAAACACACTTCTCCTGGTCCCAGCATGCACTAGAAGGGAATGACTCACGTGGAAAATCCCTAATTGTGCACAAGCTGCTTCTCTTCTGCAGCCAAATGTTTTGATCACTGGCAGTTGTGAGGAACTGAGAAAAGCAGCTGACACAAAATAACTCCGAAATGAGTGGGAAAAGGATCCCTGAACAAAGACTGCACAGGAACAGGCTTCCCAGGCATGCACTTGACTGCTCAGTTGCAGAAAAAGACACCACTTCATTGCTCACCCCGAAATCTGACTGCAATTGTATTGCAGGAGACCTGTACAAAGGCCTCCCTGTGCACACACTGGTGACTTCTCCCATCCCAGATCCGGCAGCCACCCGCTTCCTGTTCTAGAAATAGAGGCATAGAGTCTAGAATCATAGCAGAATCCCCCAAAGCCTTGTCACATCCAGTAATCTCCTGCAGCTCTGGTTCCTGCCCTTTCTGTCTCAGCCTGGACTCTGACTTTTCATCCTCTTTTATTTGGCTCCAACTCATGTCTGTCTGCTCTCACCCACACTTGCTGCTGTATTCAGAGACGCACATGAGAGGATGTCTCAGACACAGCTCAGTGCACGCTTCCCCTGCCCATGGTGAGTGGCTTACAGTAAGAACCCTACCTGCCATCTTATCAGCGATCAGATGGTGTCTGATAGTGGCACTCAGCCTCCACACCTCCGTCTCTGAATGCAAGGTGATGCTGGAAACCGTTCAGCAACCAAAGCCGCTGCACACCATGCAGGCTGCCCATACGCTGTCATCAATGGTGCTGGCATTGTTCCAGCAGCGCTCAACACCTTGGCCAACAAACCCAGCCATTTCCCATCATTTCCGTTTTCTCTTGAATGATGGAAGCCTCCAACCTCTCACCAGGGAGTATTCCCATTCTGACACATGTTCCCTTTGGGGTTTTCAGCACAAGTCCCTGCATGACCTGTCTGAGATGAGCAGTCTGGTTTGACCACTGTACCAAATTGCAAAAATTTTTGATCTGGTTTTGCTTTTTTGAGGAAGATTCCATGATCTGGCCCTGGCCAATACATCACAGGTTGGTAGCTCCTGACCCAAGGTCCAGGCAGGGACTAGGCAGGAAATATTTTCAAGACAGGGAGAAAACAACCTGGGAGGGATTTCTAAAGGCTTTTGTCTTTAGCAGCAATTTCCACTCTCCAGAATCATACCCTAAATGGAAAAAAAAATAACTGTTTTTTGGGAACATGCATGCTTCTCATTAAAGGCTTGCAGCCCCACCATTACATTAGGGAAAGACAGTCTCATGTGCTTGAGGTTTTGGGCCGGGAGAAGAACTACCAGCCCCTGAGACAACCAGATTTCACCCACTCAGGAGCAAGTACTGTGGCACCACAGCATAGTGGCAGCACCACTGGGTGCTGAAGAGGTAGGGAATGGGGCTGTGGCAAGACCAAGAGCAACTTGGGTCAGACCAAAACCTCTCTGGCTCAATGCTCTTTGCGGCAGTAGCCAAAGGTAGAGGTCTGACACAGAGGGCAAGAGGTGGGCAAACTTACTCCACACTTTCCCCGAGTGCTCATTTGCCCACATACCATCCACCGCTTGGAGACCGCCTGAGCCAGCTGCCTGCTCCACAGGTTCAGTAATGCTCCGTAGACTTCTTTCCCATCAACACACCTGGGGTCCCCTTGGAGCCATGCAGATGGTTTCAGCAGCACAGCAATTTGAGACGAGTGCTACCACTGTGAAGTCACCTCTTCACCCCCCAGTCACGCATGGAGGCACCCAGCACATCAGCCAGGGAAGGCTGCCCAAGAGCAAAGAAACATAAATCACCCTTCTCTAGCTGGACACAACACAGGACTCAAGGCTGTTCATGGTTATTTGGTTCAGCAGCACACGAGGCTAGCAAAAATGCCCCAAATCAGCTTTAAAACTGCTCAAAGCAGGACTAGTATTTTTAGATGGGAACTTTAGCTGAGGAGGGAAGGAGCAGCAGGTGCAAACGGCTACAGCTGGCAGTGAAAGGTATGAAAGCAGCAAGCAGAGACTTCCGCTGTGGTTGACACTGAAGCCTCGGCGCTGGTCTCCAGGGAGGGTGTGGGTGGAGAAGCTCAGGGTAACTGCTGCCAAGCTCTTCCCAGTCACCACTAATTTCTCAGCTTGCCACACCCTCTTGTGCCACTCTCTTTTTGTGCTTGTCTGCATCCAAGCCCTTTGCTTTCGCGAACGCCCAGGTTCTGCAAGGCACCGAGGCCAGACAGAGCATGCCCACTGTCTGGAGGGCTCATCCCAAGTAGGATCTCAGCTTGCTGGCACTTTGGACTTGCCCACAGTCTCAGCCTGAATACAGGCTGCTCACCTGGCAAGGAGCTATAGCAGGCCAAGCACCAATCACATCTACAGCAGCTCTGTCGCACTTTCCTTACCAGGTATCAGTCAGGGGTCCAAGTGGTGTTTTCAGATTCCCTTTCTGCTCTGCAATGCATTCAGAGCCACACGTTTACCAACAGACCAAATTTCTTTCTCCAGCACCCATCCCCACAGCTATGTCGCTGCAGCACCTCAGAGGCATTCCTCCACATCTTTCTTTGAGCGTGTGGAAAGTGATCCTGAGCACGGCTGCTACTGTCCCCACCTCACCTTGCTTTGCCCCAGGCAGCTCCCAGTTCTCCAAGGAGAGGCAGAGGGGGACAGGATTAGTGCACATAACTTGAGGTACAGATATGCTGTATGCTGAATCCCACCACCTTTGTA
This sequence comes from Actenoides lindsayi, assembly GCA_025331215.1. Lineage (NCBI taxonomy): Eukaryota > Metazoa > Chordata > Aves > Coraciiformes > Alcedinidae > Actenoides > Actenoides lindsayi. Next base: position 9,873 of record WTSP01009396.1, on the reverse strand, counting down.
CCTGACAACAAACAAGACAGGGGCAGTCGGTGTCAGAAATGGGTAGAAAAATTGGGAAAGCTGATAGAGGAGGGTTCTGTGCCATCTGAGAAAGCAAAAACCACCAACAGGTAACTTAGCAAGAACCAGAAGATAAAATTGATCATCTGTCTGGACACCAGAACATCCCCAAATATACTTGTTAAAGATTGTAGAGGGACAACCATCTCCATGTGCTGCTGCACCTCCTGGCAGCAGGGGGGCCTCACAGGTCCTTGCACTGCAGACAGTCAGCATCTCTTCCCAACACAGGCGGGCTGCAGGACATGGGGACATTCTGCTCCAGGTCTGCCAGGTGCAGCTGAGGGACTGGGTTCTCATGCTCAGGAACTGTCCTCCAGTAACCAGACTCTCTGTGTTCCCCAGAGCCAGGTGGAGCTGAGCGGTTACTACGAAGCTGAGAACACCACCCCTTCTTTGGAAGGCTACTTTTGCTTCAACCCAGCCTCATCTGTGGTTGGCGACCAGAGAGACCCCTTCAGAAAAGTCTTCATGCCCCTCATCTACCTGCTAATGTTCGTGTTGGGGACTACAGGCAATGCCCTGGTCCTTGTCATTTTAGAGAGGTTCAAGCGCTCTCGCACTACCACAGAAAACTTCCTTTTCCATCTCACCCTAGCCAACCTGGCATTGTTGCTCACCTTCCCCTTCAGTGTGGTGGAGAGCTTGGCCGGGTGGGTATTTGGGAAGATCCTCTGCAAGATCCTTAGCGCTGTCCACAAGATCAATTTCTACTGCAGCAGCATGCTGCTGGGGTGCATCGCAGTGGACCGCTACCTAGCCATCGTCTATGCAATCCACACTTACCGCAAACGCAGAGCTCGCTCCATCCATCTCACCTGCATGGCTGTTTGGCTCTGCTCAATGCTTTTGACCTTACCTGATCTCATCTTCATGGAAGTCTGGACCGACGACAGCAACCGCAGCATTTGCTATTTTCCAGAGGTTGGGATTGATGGCAACAATGCTTGGCTGGCCACCCGCTTCCTCTACCACACCGCAGGCTTCTTTGTGCCCCTGCTGGTCATGTGTTACTGCTACGTGGCCATCGTTCGGGCTCTGTGTCAGTCCCAGCGCCTGCAGCGGCAAAAAGCTGTCCGTGTGGCCATCCTGGTTACAGGCATCTTCCTGCTCTGCTGGAGCCCATACCACATCGTCATCTTCCTGAACACACTCACCAAGCTAGAAGCCTTCACCAAGAACTGCCTCTTGGAAGACCAGCTGGATACGGCCATCATGGTGACAGAGGCCATTGGTTTCACACACTGCTGCCTCAACCCCATCCTCTACGCCTTCATTGGAGTCAAGTTCCGTAATGACTTCTTCCGAATCCTGCAGGAGCTTGGCTGCATAAGCCAGGAGACGCTGCAGGAGATCCTGGAAGTGGCGAGGAAGGGCAGTGGGATCGAGTCTGACAACACTACCTCTATCTCCACTTTTTAGCTGGGAAAGGCTGCCTGCATGGCAGAACAGGCCTGGGGCTTGCCTTCCCAGTGGCACAAGTGCTGTGGCCTCAGTCTTAAGTTTCACAAGTGTCCCCACCACTTTCTTCGCTCCTCAGGAAACTAAGGTCTGATAGTCCTTGAACACCCAAACCCCACCACCCTGGCCACCTTTTGGTTCTCATACCTGTAGCTACTGGTGAACACAGGCTGTCCGATGGCTGCTGTGATGGGGTTGGATGAATCCAAGCAGGTTGAACCTGACGTTTCCACATCTCCCTCCAAAAACTGACTGCAGGGGTTCTGTGCACGGAGCCGGGTGTGAGACTGGGGTACCAGGGGCAAGGAAAAAAGTGCAACCCAGTAAACATGGAGTCACGACAGCGAGCGAGGACCGATGACAGAAGTTAAGCATGTCGTCATTTCACCGTCTCATGTTGGTAGAGACATGGCCAAAGGAAGCAGCAGGACTCATTGGCCACAGCAACTGGAACAAGAAATGCAGGTAGGACTGGCGAGGGATGCAGAGTTCCCTCCAATAGCCTGGGCACGCTGTGCCGGACAGTCTCTGGCTGCAATATTGCTCTTCCTGCTGTATGACATCACCCCAGCCAGGGCACATTGATCTTCCCAACAAAGCTCATGCCAGGACATCCTGCCACAGACTGAAAAATTTGACTGTCAGAGATTCCTTTCCTGACACCAACCACATCCTTTCCCACTTATTTGATCCATTTTATTGCTGTTGAGAGCTCCAGTGAGTGACTGTTGAACTGAATGGCTGACTATGCAAAAGCTTTCCTTTAAGGAAGAAAGCTGTCTGAAGAGATGGCTTCTGTCTTCTGACTGAACATGGGGGAGATGAATGACACAGCTTTGCAAGGCTGTAACTTTTTTTTTTTTTTTCTTTTTTTTCCCCAGCTACTTGTACGGTCATGTGTGGGTTCTGAGAGCAAGGAGACCCAGGGCTCCAGACTAAGGAAAAGAGCTCATTTGCATTTCTGTTTGGTTTTAGTGGGCTGAGAGGGAACATAGTGTTTTGCTTTGCACAGTGCTTCCTGATATTTTAGCTCCACCAGCATCTATGGGGCTTTTAGAGGTTTAGTGCATCCAGCTTTACACAGAACAAACCTGGGTGCTAATCTCACCCTGAATCGTGAGTATCCAGCAGCTGCTCGGTTCAGGGCTGCTTAATAACATTTTGGTCAAAATGAGAGTGGCGGCTCTTGCCATCATTAATTATTGCACCACAAGCTGGCTTGCGGGGCAGCCCTGTCAGGCTCAGGCAGCCCGCTCCTCCCTCATAGGTCCTTGTCGCAATATAATGACACAGGACATGCGGAGCATTGCTCCCTTAAGTTTCTCGTGCTACCTAAGCAGTGCTGTGACCTGAACTGTATGAGAGCCATATGTACTGACCTGACTGTCACATGAGCATGACCCTAATCATGAGCACACTTTAAAATCCGCTCTTCCATTCACCTCGCTTTTAAAGCAAAGTCAGAACAACATCAGCTCTGCTGCAGCAGGAATTTTGTGCTGAATTCACTTCTGAAGTTCAACCCACTAACAAAGAGCTCGGTTGCAGCCGAACCGAACCTTATCCAAGGGCCCTGATAAAAAGACCAGTCATTATGGAAGGGGTCACATCACATCAGTCCAGCTGAGGCAGAGATCCCAACAGCTCATTCTCAAACCGTGACTCAAAAACTCCCCAAACATAAGGCTTTTATACAAAGAGCAGTCCACCATTTCCTGCAGCGCTACATCTTCAAAGCCAAAACCTGCGGGTAATGGCGACAGTTTGAAGCCTGCCCTTGCTTTCTCCATAGTTGTACTGGTGAGAAAACTTATAGCAGACACATTGTAAACATTGCCTCAGCCCCAGTTCTGATGGGAACTGTGTTCCTGCACAAAAGTGTTACTGAAGAAATGAACAGAGTCTAAAATTCTTATGGTCTTCATAAGGTAAACAGAAAATGTGCATGCAAAATAGAAGTGAACATATTACGCATCTATTTTTACTACAGTTTTTAGTACTTGCTATGTTGGTAAACTTTCTAAAAGTTTTGATAGGAGCTGTAATAAACAGTTAAACAAAATACAGTCTTCTCGGGTATAGCACTAATAAGCACTTGTCTGCAGTCATTACTTTTACAAAGGAAATGCATCAGGGAGCACTAAAGTGGGTTGATGGCACCTTTCTGACAAGCTGTTTGCACATGGAGCACCTTGCTCCCCTTTCCCTTCACCTGTGCAGCAGAAGGCTCCACTGTGTTCAGTCAGTCCAGACCTATGTTAGATCCCTGCTTTACAGAGACACACAACCAACTGCAGCACTCCTACCCTGTTTTTACAGCTGCTAACCCAAGTGAAAAGCCAGCCCTGCACCCACATTTGACCCAGACAGCCTGAGGAAGGCTTTGTGCAAAGCTGTCAGACCCTTCTCCAAAGAGTGGACATTGCTCCTCCTGCAGCTGACTGCAGCCAGCCTACTGAATGGCAATGAGTAGACATCAAGAGGAACCCTCCTTTGCCATGGAGGAAGCTGAGCTTTCCACTCAGCAAAATCTCACCATCTCCCTGAGGTTTCGTGGCCATCACATGTCTTGGCCTGGAGTGGGCTCCCCTGTTAAGCACTCACACAAGAGCAGCCCATGAACATGGCAGACTTTTGGGGTCTCCAACGGAGCTCTGCTTGGCCCCCAGCCTACTGTTACCGAGTCAGGCAGAGGGGCTCTGTCCAGCCTTGGCCGTCGGGAAGCAGGGGGGGGCTGAGCTGAAGGGAACTCCGAGGCAGCTCCTGCAGGGAGCGGGGAGGTGGTGTGTGGGTCATGCCAATCCCCATCCACAGTGCACACAGTGTGCCCAGACCTGGGCTGTGTTCTGCAGACGAGGCCGGAGCAGACAGCCCAGAGAAAGCCGTGGCTCCCACTGAAGGCAGCCTCAGAGAAGGGGTCACAAAGACCCCCACAACAGCACGCTGCTTCAGGTTTCCTCCAGGGCAACCAAGTCTCCCAGGAGACAGAGCCAGGGTGTTTCTGCAAAGCACCCTGCTACACACGCACAGTGATCACGCGGCCGTGGCAGGCAGCGGAGCGTGAAGCGATGAGCGTGAACGCATGAATGAACTCCTGCCTGGGAGAGCTGCAGAAAGGGGCTCTCCCCACGCCCTCGCACCCCTCCTAGCAGTTCTAGCACCCCCTGCCCCTCTGTGACTCACAGTTCCATTATCCTTACCAAGATGATGACCTACTTCCTCACCCTAATCTCACAGAACCAAACAGAGCCCCCTTCACAGTCTGTACCAATGCCTGCCGTGTCTTCCCTATTTTGAGCACGTTGTCTCTGGACATATGACACCATGGCCACCAAGGCCCACAAGCTTGGGTCCTGGGCCGTGCGCTGTGTGCACCACCCCAGCTCTCTACACAGATGGCAGCACAATCCCATTCTCTGCCCGAGCCTCTGAAACTGGCTCTTGAACCACTGCCACCACAGCTTGCTCCACATTTGCTCCATCTCCCCATAAGCTTTGCAGACCACGAGGTGCCCAGAAGAGGGAACTGTGCACTAGGTCAACTCTCGCTCTGTGGTTCTGTCCAGGGACTCGAGGCATTCAGAGTGGCCCTGCCTGGCCCTCCACCAGCCCTGTGCCTGCCCCTCCACCTACCTGGGAGGACTGTCCTGTCCCACGTCCTGCAAAGGCAGTTCATTGGTCATTGCCCACCTTCTACCACCTGTAAGCAGCAGGTCCTGATCACTGCCTGCTGCAGACAGGGTGTAGCCCTGCACACAGATCTGCACCAAGTGCAGTTGTTGAGCTCCTCCAAGAAACATGCAGCCATTTCAGGAAGGGGAGGAGCTTCTCTTCAGATGGAGGCACAGGACAACTCCTTCAAAGATGCAGGAGATGGGACCTGCAGCACTGGAAGCCCCTCTGACTCACCTATGCCTGCCAGGGGACCTGCAGCTCTCCTGCCAGGCAGAGCAGGTGGGACCAGATGTGCTCAGGAACAGGCACAGAGACAGGGACCAGCAGCAGGCAGGAGGTGAGAATGAGGCTGTTTTCCTCATGACTGTTACTTGTTTGTGGTGGCTAAAAAAGATGATCCATTGCAAGCCATGAGAGCTAGAGGATGGGCTAGTGCAGCAGATGATGGGAGAGAACATCCAGCACAGCCTGGACTTAGGTGGCAAAATCCACAATATGGTAACAAACTGCTCCAAGCTGCATGGTTGGGTCTCATTTGCTGCTGGGAAGGCAACAAGTGAGCGAGGAGGGCCAAATCATCCACCCCTCCCAGACTGGCAGGAGCTAAACAGCTGACCCTGCTATGAGAGGGGGCTGCCTGAATTTCAGAGGAAGAAAACTGCACTGCAGCCAACTCACAGCATACCTTAGGCACAGACCTCTGCTCCTCTCCTTTCAAGCAAAGCCTCCAGCTGACATGAGGTATTTATAGTGAGACCAGCTGAGTCCCCCTTATCAGCCCCAACCTGCTACAGGTGATGCTGGCTGAGCTCCCAGGGGCTGCGCTGGGCTGAGCACTGAAGACAGGCACAGGGTCAGGTTTTCAAATTTGTCTTTTTAATAAAAAGGCACCTATAAAACAGGTCAATACATTACAGGCAGCACAGATACCCAAAAACAAGCCTAAAAATTGTTTCAAATAAAACCCAATAAGATGTCTTCACATATTGTATTTATATATTTATATTTATATATATATTTATATAATGGTACAAAATGACTGGGGAAGTTTCTCCATGGGATGAGAGAGAACTGGTCAGTCACCATTACCTCAATGTGAAAGCTAATTCCGGGTGTGTGATTATCTGATGTACTGGAAGATGTGATTTCCCAGCGTTCACTTTTTTGGAGCTGGAAAAACATGGCGAAGTCATGGCTAAAACACGGGCAAACCTTTTACTGTGATTAGGTTTAGTCAGTACACAGAACTCAAGCCGAGAAGCCGAGCAATAAACTACAAGACACGAGACTAGACACAGCTCACAGCAGTGGGCAACTGGCTGACGGCAAACCCTGCCCAGGTCTAACGAGGACTGGCTTCCTGAGAAGCTCCTGCCATATCACTGTTCACAGGTGCAGCTGGGAGTGGCACCCGGGGCACAGGGGTGTTAGGCAGAACTATTTCTCTCCGTGGTTCAGCCAGCATGGCAGTAGGGGTAGGGCTGGCTCCAGGGTGGTGGGATTTTGTGGAAGAGCGACAAACACTTGCTCCCAAGTCCCCAGTTCTGACTGAGTAGCAGAATTTCCCTTTTGTATCCAGGGCTGCTGAGTCAAAAGGCTTTACTTTGTACTCGTTTGTCACCAAAGGACAAGTCTTCCTCCCTGCAAGCATGTAGCGCTGACCTGCCTGGCACTGCCCAGCAGTGCGCTGCAGGCTGTGGGCCCTGCCTTCCACAGGCACAACACGCTGCAGACCCGAAGTGAGAGGACTGTGAGACCCAGGCAACTTCTCAGTCAGGCTGGGCAGAAGGGACAACAGGGAAGGTACGGACACAGGAAGATCTTGACCAGGCTAAAACAACAGCTGTCTACAGACAAACAGAAAAACTTTCATATAGAAAATATTATGGCTTCAAATTAACTGAGACTAGCTGGTGGGCGATGAGCAAGGTTTGGGGTTGGTATCAGTATAGCAGCCAACACCCCAAAGTGCAGCCAAGAGAAGTCACAACCTTTCAAGGCAAGTCAAGCTTAAGAGCGAGCTACATCTGTTCAAGCCACATCCTCCCACATGAAGTGCACACTGTGAAAGGATGGAGAATCCAACCACTTAACACACCAGATCAAAAGCACACTTCATTAACATGGAAGATTATTCCTCTGCTCCAACTGCCAAGGCAGGGATGAGCACTTCCTGGGATTGTTCCCATTTTGCCATCTCAGAAAATGCTGCTCACTCACATTGTACACAACAAAAACCACACAAAGCAGGAGATCAGAGCAAAATCTTTCCTTGAATACAGACCTACGCATCCCACTCAAGTACCGCTTGCTACAAAACACCCCGAGGGTTCAAGGTATTCCTAACTGGACTTTGTGGCTTCACCTTCTCACATATCGGATAAAGATGGACGCTGGGCTGAGATTTCAGTGCCTGCTGGCCTTTCCCAACAGCTTGCAATGTGATAGAAAAACAACGCCATTCACTCGCTACTTGACAATCTCGTTTCCTAAAGCCCTCTCCTCCCTGCAGTACCAAGTAGGAAAAGGTGAGCTCTGTTACAAGAGAGGTAGTATGCTAAGTCTAGCTCTGCAGAGATAATCCTCCAACTGGTGTTCCTCCGGCAGTCATGCGCTCCAAGTTCACCATTAGATACCTATAGTGTACAGAGGGCTGGAACGCGATCCCCACGGAGGTCCAGAGACACTGCAAGTGTGTGCAGAAGTGCATGTGTGTCATCCCACAGTCCCCTCCATTAACAAACACAGAAAAGACCATCAGTGGCGTGTGCAGGAAGACCTTATGGAGTGGAGGACTGGGAGGGTGGAGAGCATCCAGAAAAGCCAGAGTTTTTCAAAAAGGCAGGCTTCTGTCAGCCTAGGAAAGAGGGGCTGCAATGCAACCTCAGCCTCTTCTATCCAAGGCACAGGACGGCCGTGCTGCTCACACCGTATGAAACGTCTCTTACGTGGAGATGGAACAGCGCACCCAAGGGACAGGTCCACTTCAACGGCTGGACCTCTGTTGTGCCGTAGGGCAAGGCTGCTGCTGGTAGCTCAGGGTGAGATGGAGCGAAGACTGCCCATGAAACTCTGCAGGAGGAGGACCAACAAGCATGAGGAAGACCTGGGAGAGCAGAGTTAGAGGGGGCACAGTACAGCACTGGAGGATGATGGATGGGTAAAGGCCTGGTGCAGGAAGGCTGCAAAAGAGCAGGGGTTCCCAGGTTGCCTCTCCCGGAAGCACAGGAATGCATCGCCTCACTCGTCTTGGAGCCCAACTGTCCCTATACACCGCACCACCCTGCCCACAGTGTGAAGGGAAGAGGATGGACTAGAGATGACTCGGCTGGTCGAGACCTTTGGATCCAGCCTGTGAAGCTCAGATCCTTGCTGCTTTTTCAGCCAAAGCACCAGCATCCTCCCCTGTCGCAGCCATGGCATCCTCACCACGGAACAGTGACAGCTGTATCCCATGAAACTGCAGCCTCTGCCCCATCAGACAAGGACTGACCGCTCTGGCAGCATTTCACTGGGGCCACAGCTCTGATGCCCCCAACAGTCCTCAGCCGTTGGTTGTGTTCGTGTACTCGGCACAGCCTCCACAGGGGCCTAAGATCTGCATGAAACTATACACCCCACACATGCAAACCGTTCAGATGCATGAACAACACAGGTTTGACACAAAGTCACTCTACAATGGGATCTCTCAATGCCCTGTCCCCCCTGGGGGATCCTCTTGCCTCCCCCCAAGGAGAGTTTTCAATCCTTGTACACTGTTGCCTTCAGCATGTTTTTTCTTTCTGCTTTGTTTTTAAAAACATGTTTTGAGGCTTCTATTAAAACACAGAAATACAGAACAATTAAAAACCAGCACAAGTTTTGCCTTTCCCAGCAACCTATTTACAGCTAATTCCAAAAACCCTCTCGCACATTTTGGTTGTTTAAAAAGAGAAAACAAAAACCAGAAAGAAAAAGGAAAAAAGAGGGGGGGGAGGGGGTGGGAAGGCAAAGAAAAACACCCGATAGAGGAAAACCATAAATGAAAACTTTACAAACTGGCACAGGGTCCGGATCTCCCTGGTCACCACGCAGGGTTCAAGGTAACAGCCCCACTCCCAGCCCCTCCACCCTCCCCTTCCCCAAAAAAGAAAGGAAAAAGAAACCCAATTCACATCAAGTTTACTGCACATCTGTTTTTCTGTGTAGAGGCGAATCCAATATGAAGAGCATCCCACGTGGCATCCTCTGCTGGCGTTGGCCACCAACCCTCCCCCAAAGAAAGGATTAAAAACGTTTGTACAGGCAGCCCCATCCCCTCCCCGCCCCCGAGCACCAGCCAGGGTTAGAAAGGCAGGTTCGCCATGTTCCCAGGCCCGGGGATGTAACTCATCTGGCTGTCCAGGGAGACACTCCTCTGCCTCATCTGGTGCGTGACCATGAGGTTCTGCTGAGGCGGGGGCCCCATGAGAGAGCCCTGAGGTGACATCATGTGTCCTGTCTGGGCATACATCTCCCCCGAAACAGACATGCTCCTCTGCTTGGCCTGCATCAGCATGAAATTTTGCTGGGCCATCAGGCTCTGCTGTGGAGACATCATGCCCTGGTGCATGCTGTTGCCAATCATGCCTTGCTGGGGCGGTATGCCTGTCCTGCCCAGCATGGTCACTTGTCCAGGATGGCACATGGGCCTGCTGA
>WTSP01009393.1:0-10792 GCA_025331215.1 Actenoides lindsayi | reverse complement strand
TTCCATTAGAAGGCACTGCAAAAGCATTTTGGGTTCTCACTAAAATGGCTGTAAGAAAAGGTTTTTGCTTGTACACAGCCTAATAAATGCACCGAGAGCAATGGACAGTCTATTATTAGCATTTTTCAAAACAGGCTGTCAAGCCACAGTCTCTGTGTGACCTTTCCAAATAATGCCACCAGCAAGAGAGACAGACTGGCCTTTTGTCATCCCAAGATAACGTGTCTCTGGGGCAGCTTGGAGTTTGTGTCTGTGCAAGTCCTGGCTGCTGCTCTGCTGGTGATTTGTTGGAGGGGAGGGACGGGAAAGGGTCAGCGTGGGAGGAAATGTAGCTTTGCAAAGTTCTGAGCAGTTCCCTTCAGGCATGTGAGGAGGAACTTGGAGATCTGCAAGAGGTTTCAGCAGAGCCTCACGTTCTCCTACATATGGGCAAAAGGATGATCAGTCACGAGGGAGAATGCTTTGAAGTCCTAAAATAACTTGCACGGTTGGGGGCTTCCCCTTGAGAGATCTCAAAGTGATTGAAAATAGCAATGCACCCAAACTCTTGTGGCCTCCTTGAGAAAGTTGTTAACATGGCAGCTTCTCTGACACGAAAGGGTTTGGGGCATATGCCTACTGCAAGCTGTCCACCACAAACATGCTCATCCACAGGCAGTCGATTATTCATTTTAAAAACGCAGCGGTCACACTTTTGCTTTGAAAAATAGAAGCAAAGGTGTAAACGTCTTCAAGCACAGTGTGTTCTGTGCACTCCAGAAAATAAAATGGAAAACGTAAGTTTGATCTTGAAGCAACTGACATACAAATAAATGGAAAAAAAGAAAAGGGAGAGAGGGAGAACGAAAAAGAGCAAATATAGCAAGGACAAAATGGTTTTATATGGTGAAAACCGTATTATAATCACCTCTTATCCCCTGCTCAAAATATGTGTTGAGAAACACTGAGCCAGAAAAAAAAAAGCTCTCTCTGCTCACAGCAGCAAGACTTGTTGTCTCTTGATGAAAGTGACTCTTCCTGTCTCTGAGTCTGTCACCCCACCGACAAACAACGTCGATAATACTTTCTTAGCCTATTTGATCAAGTTTGGTCATGAGTGACTCTACAGCAGAGAAGCCGTCGGGGCTGCTGGGAGTGACTGCTTTGCAGATAACGCTGGCAGCCTGGGGACTTTGATTGTGAGCCAAAGACATCTTGGCTCAGAGCTGCTTGTCAGGAAAGTTAGATACCAACTCGGTTTGCATAGGCTGAGTGCCAGTTTGATGGCTTAATAGAAATTACTTAACCAGTCTTCCCACCGCTGCCCCACCATGAATGGAAGGTCTTTGCAGCTGTCTCACAGCTACGGGGCCAGGCTGAGACAGTGCCAGGGTTCCCCAGAGGACCATCAATTGGTTTAGAGCCGTGCTAGGATAGTCATGGGGTAAGTGACAACTCGCAGGACATGCGTTGGCCAGCTGGGTGCACTGAGCTATGAGTTCCTGCTGCTGAAAATGAGTCCAGTTTCCCATTTCAGCATGGCATGGGCTGGTTCACCAAGGTAAAAGTCCTAGGAAAAAGATGCCTTCAAAACATACAGCTGCTGGTGGCACACTGGCCTCCTTGCTGCTGTTGTCAAGAACACCATTAGAATCGCATAATGGTTTTGGGCCTTTAAAGATCATCTAGTCCAACCCCCCTGCAGTGAGCAGGGACATCTGCAATTAGAGCAGGTGGAGATGCAGGAGACTATGACCTGGGAATGTTGTATCTCCCAGCTGGTCAGCAAGCCCAGAGGTAACAGCATGGGAGACGTCTCCTGGGACATCCAGGCTTGCACTCTGAGGGAGCTTTCTGCCAAATACTTCTTTGCCTTGTGTTTTGACATGGCACATTTTAATGCGGGTAATTTTTGCCTACTTCATAAAACCCTACCAGGCCTAAACTCATAACATTTTTATTAGGAACATTCAGGGCAATTCCCTCTCGTCTTTCTTTAGCCTCTTGCTTTTAATTGACAGTGATCATTTTTGATGAGAAATATTAATTTCTTATTGAAAATCCAGCCTTTTCAGGAGAAATAACCCATCTTTTTCTCGGTTAAGCTCTAAACCACACTTCTAACAGCATTCTTTTCAAATTTAAATCCATATTCAAGGAACAACAATAAAAACGACTGAGAGCACTGATGCTAATCTTGAGATCAATTTCCAGAGCATGCTGAGCTCCCACCCCCTGAACATCCGTCCTATTCATATTCTGCTTAGCCAAAAGCCAGTGAGGAGGTGGAAGAAGTTGCAGTTCCTCAATCAGAGTAAATAACCTCACAGAGACACTGACTGTTTGTGAAGTTGATGATTATTATAAGGCCTGAAGACAAGCACCCAAAATGACCAGCTCTCTCCATCAGTAGTACCTAAATCCAGATGTGAACATCTGGCAGGGCAAGGGCAGGGGTTGTTCTACTTATCTGCTATGTCTTATCTATGCAGTGCAAACACATAGCAGCAGCTGTAGCAGTGGAGCTATTGTGTTTGGGGACCACCATCATGGGCCAGGACTTTGCTGTACTGGGGGCTTAGAAGTGCATAATTAAAGGTACATTTTGACTTCACAGATATCTAGACTGACATCATGAGTGCTTAGGGAAACCTCTGCTTTGTTGAGACTACACTTGGAGTACTGAACCTAGCTCTGAAGTTCTCAGCACAGGAGAGACATGGAGATATTGGAGCAAAGCCAGAGGAGGCCACAAAAATGATCCAGGCGCTGAAGCAACTCTGCTGTGAGGTGAGAGAGTTGGGGAGTGTTCATCCTGAGAAGAGAAGGCTCTGGGGAGACCTTCTAGTGTCCTTTCAGGTCTTCAAGGGACCTGTCAGAAAGATGGGGACAGACTTTTGAGCAGGACCTGTTGTGACAGGACGAGGGGTGGTGCTTTTGAACTAAAAGGGAGGAGATTTAAACTAGACAGAAGGAAGAAATTGTTTACAGTTAGGTTGGTGAGACCCTGTCCCAGGTTGCCCAGAGAGGTGGTTGATGCCCCATCCCTGGAAACATTCCAGGTCAGGTTGGATGGGGCTCTGAGCAACCTGCTCTCGTTGCAGATGTCCCTGCTCCCTGCAGGAAGGTTGGACTATATGACCTTTAAAGATCCCTTTCAATCCCAAACATTCCATGATTCTGTGATAAAGTGAATGAGACACTCGCACAATGGAAGAATCCACCCCATGTGAAAAGAGGATCGGTGATGCTGCCAACACTGCAGCTGAATCCAGAGTTCCACATTCCTCGCCTGCCTTTGTGTTGCTCCCATTAAGATAAATAATGTCAGGAGGCATTAGGCTTTCATTAACAATAAATAAATAAATTCTGAGACAGTGGTGCAAAAGATGGAAACTGTGAAACCAGATGTACAACACTGAGATTAGAATAAAAAAGCACAGAATGTTAAAAGAAATGAAAAAAAAAACCCACTACAAAACACACCTACAGACAAAAAAACCCAAAACAAACAAACAACGGAAAACAAAAAAAAAACCTAACAAAAAAAATCCACTATAAAAAAACTCAAGAAAAAAAGGGTTTGATTTTATATTACATGCTACACTTCCAGAGTCAATAATTTTTCATGACTGAATTCTAAATGCTCCCATAGGAGCATTTCAGGTCTTTGATTTTTTTTTTTTTTATATGATTGCATCACCTGGATTTTATTCTTTTTCTAACAATTCACTTGAATCACCTTCTTTCATGAGATATCATTCAGATATCTCAAGTACCTTGCACGGTTCCTATCAGCCTATTTTCCCACATGGGATGCAGTCAGACATGGCATCATTTCTGGAAACTTAGGCGCTAGTAGACAAAAATAAGAAGTTCCCCAAACTATCAGTGTGAATATTGCCCCAAAACTGGAACTGAACCTAACAAACCCAAATATTTTTGAGAGCTGGAAAAGGCCAATGCAGCACTCAAAGCATTTTTTAGCACCTTTCCACTTCTGCCTTCTGGCATGAAGCAGAAGTAAAAGCTGCCTCCTTCTGTTGTGCTTCTCACCAGAGTGGGTAGGTTGATAAAAACCTTGTGACAAACTGGAGATGTCTGCTCAGTTGTGGAGGTAGGAGAGCATGGTCACTTGGAAATGTGTCATGAAAACAGTTTTTCAGAAGAAAGCGTGGTTTCTGGAAAAATGGTACCTCCACGGAAATGCACCTCAGTTCACATGGTTGAATAGCTTCACCTCCCACCAATTTGATCTCCACAACAAATGTCAGTTTTGCAGAACATTTTGACGTTGCAGTTTTTCCTCTCTCTGTCCCCCGGCAAATACATCACCAACCATACAACAGTGAGGACCTAGGCCTGCCATTCATATGTATTTGTCATGCCACTTTTTTCTTTCCTCATGCCCTGTCTCCCCTAATCCTAAAATTTCACTCATGAAGAACTTTTGTGTGTTGCTAACTGCTTCCTTCCAAGCTTCCTTTGTTTTTTTTCCCTCCTCCAATTCTCTCTCTCACCTTTAATACTGAGTTCAGTTTGGAGCCCCTTACTCCTAGAAGGACATTGAGGGGCTGGAGCGTGTCCAAAGAAGGTCAATAAAGCTAGTGAGGGGTCTAGAAAAAGTCTTGTGAGGAATGGCTGAGGGGCCAGGAGTTGTTGAGCCTGGAGGAAAGGAGGCTCAGGGGAGACCTTCTTGCTCTTGACAACTCCCTGACAGGAGGTTGGAGCCAGGTGGTGGTGGTCTCTTCTCCCAAGTAGGCCAGGAAATGATTTGTGTTGGATATCAGTAAAAAATTCTTCCCTTCAAGGGTAGTCAAGGCCTGGCCTAGGCTGCCCAGGGCAGTGGTGGAGTCCCCATGATCCCTGGAGGTATTTAGAAGTCATGGACATGTGGTGCTGAGGGACATGGTTTAGTGGTGGATTTGGCAGTGTTTGATTAATAGCTGGATGATCCTAAAGGTCTTTTCCAACCTAAACGATTCAAAGATTCTATGATTCTCTCTGTCCTTAATCTGGAAATCTTCTCTGATAGAAAGAGATGCTAGCTGCCATCAGAGGCTGGGCAGAAGAAGCAAAGGGCTTCCTGCTAAAAGGCAGCCATCTACCAAACACCACCTGTGACCCGCAGATAATAGCAGAGGTGGATGAATCCAGCATATAGTCTGCAAGCAGGGGCTTTGTGCATCCTTATTTTGTACTTTTTTAATTTCTTCTCATTCTCTTTGTAGTCTCTCTGGGCTCTCTGATGCCTGCTATTGCTTCTGAAGTTTTCAGTTAACCGGATATAACATCCCCAAATTGTTGTGCTTCAGACAGGGCAGCAGGCAGAAACCTCATGCAGTTGATGTCTCAGATCTCCCTTTGCCCAGCGACAGAAGAAGGGTTGCTTTTACTCCTTAATTTACTTGACGACTGGGGGAAATTGGCAGCTACAAACAGTGATGCAAACTGAATCTTCCGAAACGCTCTGATAAACTCCCTGCCTGGCAATGCTAAAGATACAGAAACCGCACTCCTGTGACGTAACTTGTTCTCGAGACCTGCTGTTGGGGGGACCAGCACCTTGCAAAACCCCATGGGAGGCTGAATAAAGCAGCAATTAAGCTTAAGAATCTTACCTTGTACAGAGGCTTGGTTTAGATGAGAGATGTTGATAAATTGTCTGCCCTGTGATGGAAATAGAAAGAAAAAATAAAGACATATATTAGTTTGCTTTGTTTGCAGGAAGACCTGCTCTCAGCTTCACAGCTCTGATCCAGAGCCCACTGTAGTCAGTCAACAGCTCCTGCATCTGGCTCCATATGTGTCGTGATGTCTTTAGCACATTTTGTCACGATGTGTTCATAGCTGTCTTAACTGTTGGCTTGAATAATCCTTGGCTCCTCGCTGAATAAAGGCATAAATCTGCTACCCACTCATTTAGACCCCGGTGTAACTCTTGCTCACTGATGCCAGATTTCTGATCAGTGGGGGATAAGACATGAATGGTCCCATTGAGAAATGACATCTGCAATATTATTTGAAGCAGAAAACTGTGGATTTGCCATAATTATCCCAAGGTTCATGGAATATCCTTTGCTGAGGGATGTGTTCAAAAAACAGAGGCAGTGACTATACTAGCAAATTAAACAGCAACATGGTGGTGCAGCTGATGTAGGCACACTTTTAATACATTGACATGGTCCCTAGTTTGGTTTGGCTCAGACCCTGAGAGTGGCCAATTGTCTGTAAACCCCTCCTTAGCAGCAGCTGTGATGCAAGCACCTTGTTTTGTGGAATAAGAGTTTACTATTCTGGAAATGTCCCAGTAGGCTCTGTTGGCCTCTACCCAATTTCAAACACCAGTCCTATGATCAGTTGAAGATACAGTACCTCAGGACCATGAGGATGATCAAAGGACTGAAAGACTTGCCATATAAAGAAAGGCTGAGAAAACTGGGTTTGTTCAGCCTTGAGAAGAGAAGGCTTAGGGGAGACCTTATTACCATGTACCAGTAAATAAAAGGTGGCTACCAAGAAGATGGAGACTCCCTTTTATCAAGGAGTGACATGGAAAAGACAAGGAGTACAAGTTACTCCTGGGGAGATTTCAACTGGACTCCATAAGAAAATTTTTCGCCATGAGAACAATTAGACTTTGGAATAATGTCCCAAGAGAAGTGGTGGAGTCCCCTACACTGGACACTTTTAAGACTCATCTTGACAGGGTGCTGAGCCATTAAACTTATATACATATATGTATATGCATATAGTTTACCTTATAAGGTTGGACTAGATGATTCTTGAGGTCCCTTCCAACCTGGTATTCTGTCGTTCTATGATACCTAGTGACCGTAGTGGATGTTTAACCACTGCCATGTATTTTCATACACATTCAAAACGAGTGAACTACAGACACTGCATTAAAAACATTGAGTGTTGTCTGTCTGTGTCACCCTTTGACTTCTACTTAGCTTTGGGATGGGGTGGGAGAGCTGCTCAGCCACTGCCCTTCTGATTTAACTGGAAGAAATATGGACTCCCCCTGACACATGAAAGCTTAGTGCCTGTGGCAAAAAAAAAAAAGTGAGTGTCAGAATGATGCTATATTTATACTGATAGCAGCTCCTCTCCAGTGAGCTGGAGAGAAGGAAATTTAGGAAAAGAACACCATCTTGGTCAATTTGATATCTGCTGTTATGAAAACTGGACTTCTTAACCATGGGAGAACTCAGAAATGAAATTCAAGGAGTAAGAAACATCTCCACCTGTCATCAAAAGCAATGGTAGGCAATTTCTCCCCCTTCTCAGAGCTCAAGACCTGAGATGGTTTTGACATGACAGTTGCACCTAAAGTGCCTGTTGTGCTGCCTGCAATGTTGACAAGGGCAAGAAAAGAGAAAACAACTTCATGTCCTCTGCGCAGCAACAGACAGATAAAGCGATTTGCAACGTTTCAACAAGGAGTTTGTCATTTAAGGTCTCCTAAATCCCGATCCTGTGTCTTACTGATCTCTGTCCATGAAAGCAGAGGCTGTATGAATTCAAAGGGAGCAGCAGATGCTCAGCATTCCTGATTCTCAGCCCACCCCAGCACATGTTAGCTGTAGGCCCTCTTTGGTGAACCCGTTGTCCTACCTAATGGTAAAGTTTCCACTGCGGTCTGCAGCTATGAATCTTAGCCTGCACCTGACCCATCTTTCTGCCATTTGCAAGTCAGCATCATCATCTTGAGGTGCAGAGTGCTGAGGGCAGCAGTCCTGTCTACAAGATACGGGGACCAGCTTGCAGGACTTGTGTCCAAGCAATACAGCGGTCTCTCCACCTTCTCCCCCTGTCTCCTGCCCTGCTCTTCAGTACAACCCACACGAATTATTATCCCTGGCTCACTCAGACCATTGACAGCCATAACACATCCCCAAAGAGGAAATGTCATCCTTTCTGACAGAAAAAAAACAAGAAAGTGTTGATTGAACAGGTCACCCCATATTAAGAAGCTCATGGGGTGAAGCCAGAAATAAACACTTGTTTTCTGCCCTTTGAACAACATTTACAAATTGATGACCAAATTTTATGAAATAGAAGTAGTTGAGGTCCTGCTGGCACACACAGGTGTTGCCTGCATCACTCCAGACACTAACTGAGGATCCTGAAAGGACACAAAACTACAGGCTTACCTTGGGTGGAGCAGGGGGAGGTTTACTCTTGGTTTTTGGGTTGCTTCCAGAAGCATGTTTCTCATTGGATGCCAGCTGATTTTTGCTCCCGAGCAACCCCATCCTGGAAGGAAGACCACAAATTACTTTTTAGTGAGACTGTTCTTGGGGAAAGGGGCAGGCACTGAGGGACAAAATAATCTTCTCCTTCATGAAGAACAAGTGGGAGAAGATGAGAATACAGGACAATGGGATAGTAGATAGAAGAGTCTACAATCATCCTGTCTACAGTACTCCTACTACCTTGAACCTCCTGATCCCCATAGATTTTTTTTCCACACAAATTTGGAGCTTCACACAATGCAGATGAGGCTCAGAGAGACACTATAAGTCACCAGAAAACATGGAAATAAATCACAGAATCATTGAATCATAGAACGCCTTGGGTTGGAAGGGACCTTTAAAGGTCACCTAGTCCAACCCACCTGCAGTGAGCAGGGACATCCTCAACTAGATCAGGTTGCTCAGAGTATCATCAAGCTTGATCTGGAATATCTCCAGGGATTGGGCCTACACCTGCTTTGAATATTTTCCCTCGCCAAAGCAGAGATCCCCAGCTGGCATTGAGCAGACCTGCTCCAGAGCCAGGTAGTGCCGTATATATGCACTGATGGAGGGTCAAAGAGGGGATGCTGGAGATCCTGGTGAATATCTCTGTGCTGAATTGTTCAGGTGTACGAGGGCTTCAAAAGGGTCATGCAGTCCCCAGACCAAGAACAAGCCACACTCATTCTGCTCAGTTCTTTCTGCAGGGCTTGACTCAGTTGTCCATATGTAATGACCTGGTTACCTTTTGATGTTTCCTGAGTGCTGTCAAGGTGTGGGTCTTCTATATATATCGTGGATTATGTTTCCCAACCCAGGGACCAGGTTGCCTACAGAGGTGATAGATGCTCCACCCCTGGAAACATTCCAGGTCAGATTGGGTAGGGCTCTGAGCAACCTGCTCGAGTTGCAGACGTCCCTTCTCAGTACAGTGGGGTTGAACTAGATGACTTTTACAAGTTGCTTCCAACCCCATGCATTCCATGATTCTATGAACCCCATGTACATGTCTCAGACCTCCTGGACACCTCAAGGATCACTAGACACAAATGATTAAAACCATTTCCATGGACTATCCTCTGGTCCACACCAGGGTTTCCACACTTTTGCTTGAGAGCTTGTTTAACTTGTAGCCCAGAAATGTAATTTCAGTTCTGGTCAATAATTCTAGCATAATAGTAGGTCTGGGTAGCCAAGATAGCCAAAACTTGGCAAACTCAGACTGCTCAGCCCCCTGAAAAAGTTGAGACGAGTTGAAGCCAGCGTTGCTGAAGTGCTGTTGTCATGACTATATAAGGTATCTACACCATCCAGTGACAAATTCTGCCCCAGTCCTGCTTTGAACCAAAGGCATCAAAAGGTGTGGGCTACACGTCAAAAAAACAACCAAACCCCAAATAGTCGTAGCTGATCAAAGACATGTTGGCCCCTATTCTTGCCAAAATGCTCCAAGGTCTGCAATGAACATGGAGGATCAGGGACTGGAGGTCCAGGGACCAATGTGGTTAGGCAGTGTCCCCAAATGTCAGTCTAGTGCTGTGTCATGACGGTCAGACGCCAATAGATGTGTTCAAAGCAAACTTCCAGCAAACCAGACTTGTGGGAAAAAGAAATATTCCAGTAAAAGCAACTTATTTTGCTTTCTAGCACACATGTAATAATATTTCAAAAACTAGGACTCCGAAATGAGGTTTCTAACAGTCACCCCAATAAATTAAAGTGTTATTTTTCTGAAATAACTTCTCCCTTCTGCCTCATTTTTATTTTCACAGACGGAGCAAACAAACTGGAAGGAATTGGGGGAATATTTCAGGATAGCCCCATACAGACATTTCCCCCCCAGTCAAAAGTTTGTTAACATGCAGATTTCTCTGAGCCTTTCTTTGATCTGAGTTTAAAGATGGCCCATCCACCCCTGCCCAGGTCTCAGCACCATTCCGGGCACTGGCAGCACAGTTGGAGGGGAAGTTTCACCCACTGAATCAGCCTCAGCATTTCCTGCAGCAAGTTCATTTTAATTTGGCAGCCTCCCTTCCAGATTGCAACCAGGGTTTGCTTTGCTTAGGAGACCTGGTTGTCATGCAATGGCGCATGTTTTATCAAGTGAGCTTTTCCTGCCCTTCCACTTGCAAATTGGTGGAAGATAATTTTGTGCCAGGATTTCCGATTATGAAAGGTGTTATTTACCACTTATTACTGAGAGTAGCTGGAGTTCCCTTTTCACCCAAGGAACTGTAAGGTTTCATTTTAAGACAAGCCTGAATGACAGACAGGTTTTAGATACTGCTCATTACTGACCATGAAAGGGACAAAGTGTCCCTATGTGTTGGACATCTATTTACAGTCCTTATTACTGTTGCACTGGAGCTTCACAGGGTCTTTGGTCTACTCTGCTCCTAAATGGGAGATACAGATGTGGCAAGGGATCAGTAGGAGACCTGCAGAGAAGGACTTGGGGGTGCTGGGGGTGAGGATCTGGAGCTTAGATGGCCCCATGTGCTGGCACCCAGCAGCCACTGGCATCCTGGGCTGCACCCCCAGCAGCGTGGGCAGCAGGGGAGGGGGGATCC
>WTSP01009390.1:0-20869 GCA_025331215.1 Actenoides lindsayi | reverse complement strand
AACATCCCAAATTGAATGCAGAGCACTCTGCCAAAGGAGGAAAATCCAGCCTGAGCACTGTACTACTCAACTGCCCCCTGAGAACTATGAAGAAGTTTAACAATGTGTTACAAAAATTACATTGTTAAATTTTCTTGAGTCCCTAGAATATGTTTCAAGTTTATTTTTTTGTTATAAGTTGACGTATACTTCAAAATCTCTTTTCACTTGGACTGCTGTGCTCTAGTTGAGTTCAATTTTTAAATTATAAATGTACTGCATATTCTGTTTTTTCATTGAAAGAGCAAGAGTTGGTAAATGATATTTTCTGGTGTCATAAGTGGTTGGATACCTGTTAAATGTATAAATTTTGTTTATCTGCATTCTTAAAGAAGTGAAAGGCTAAGACATGGTAACAGAAAATATGACTATGCAGTTTAATCATTACTCCTCTGAGGATGTTAATAATGACGATTTGCTCATGGTACTTACATGCTATCATCTGGTTGCTATAAATGTTAACGTATCATCACAGTATGTAATTGATTGATTGTTTTAGAATGCTTCTGTTTACAAATTCAGGGGTTTTTTTTAAGGTAAAGATAAGGAGGATGTGAATGAGTTGTTAACTTGACTGTCAGAACTCCAGTACCTGATTCTCTTACGGTCAAAAGATTTGTCTTTCAGGGTGCTGTGAGTTCCCTCTCTTAAAATATAAAAGTGTATTTAAAAGAAAAAAAAAGGACTTTAAATGGCTTGCCAATGTTATTTGGGAAGCCAGGAGGCATTCTACCTCCGTAGTGTTCAATGATTTGATCTTGAAAGTCATTTTTTATTCATCGTCTTTTCTTTTTGGACTTGATCAGTAAACGGTCTTCCAGTTCTGAAAATACAGCATCAAGTTCTTTAGCTGTGAGTGCATTCACTATAGTGTCCTAACTTATTCATTGCATAAAGCAATGAAAATTTTGTCAAGAAAAAACATTTATCAGTGATAGTGTAACTGGAGCTAATATTCTAAAACATTTCATATATAGGGGAAGAAATTCATGGTGGAAGCACATACACCTTGTTTTAAGACAGCTGTTACCCGAGAGTTCACGTCATCACCAATGATGATGTTAAATAACTTCTGTCTTTGTATTGGGAAACTTACTTGCAGAGAGTAGTAGCTAGGTTGTTGGGACAATGTATTACTTTCACATTGCTTTCATGTTTTGATTTGGGAAGTAATTTTAATTAATGAGGAAGGCTTAGGAAGAGATTTACAACATCCCTCATTTTAGTTGAAATGCAGATTCCTACTGACTTGTTTCAAGATAAAATTTAGTTATATTTTCATGAGGACAGAGTTGGTAGTATCCATCTTTCTTCTTCAAATAAAAAAATGTCAAAAAATTTAAGAACTGATTAAAAAGATAAATATACTATTTATTGTATGTAAACTTATTACATATGTATAAGCACAAGTATATTGAAAAAATAAAAAAAATATTTTGCCCTAACCATATTTTATAGATAGCTAACAATATGGAAAATTATAGTTCTTTCACATGAAGCTTAATAAGGTAGAAACAGAGGTGTTCAGGCTTACTAACATTTTTGATTTGTGTTGCGTGTAAAAAATAATCAGGATATTAGGAAAAATTGAGGCGCAGAGATGTTAGAAAATCTGCATTTAAATAATGGTGAATACATTTATTTATTTGGGGTTCTTGAGTTGTATGCCTATGTGAGATACAGTCTGCCTTCTTTATTTAACTTTCTTCATGTCTAGGAATATTTTTATTCTTGATAGTTATCACTTGCTTTAAATTATTTTAAACTTTATGTAGAGAAGAACTTTATAATAGTGTGTGCATTATTCTGTTTGATACAATGAACATGGGGCTCTTAGATACCACCTGGATGCCCACAACCACGATAATGACTTGGATTTTTTTTACAGTGATAGGAAATGTTTGTGAAACATTCCTAATGTAGCGTTCAGCCTATCAGAAGACTTGCTGTAGAAATCCTGTGTATAATAATAGTCTGTTATATATGAGCATAAAGATGCTTTGCATTTTTTGTAGAAACTGGTGATTGGTGCTCCTAAGTGAAAGTGTGAGCATCTTAACTTTTGTTAAGATGCTTCTCTGCTTTTTTATGTCCTCTCTTTTTTCAGAAGCACACTAATGCTGTAGACTACCTCTCATGAACTCAAGGCTATACATCTATACCATGCTTCTCAGAGTTATGGAATTAATAAAGAATGAATTTCTTCCACAGCATCTTTGTAGATATTATCATTACACCAGAGAATCCTGGAATAGGTTTGGATAAAACCTATTCAGTATATAGGAATTCTATTAATCACGACTTTGAACTTTGGGGTTGCTTTGATTTGACGGAATGGTAGTGTGTATTTTTCTCTTTAATTGATGTATCTTCATCTCTTTTGCCTGAGAACCGTCTAATTGCCACTTTGCAAATAATATCTAGCCCAGCTATACCAGTGGATCTTCTGCACAACCAAATTACAGCCCCATATATTCTTTCCTCACTTTTCCAGATATAACTTCCCATAATATTTTCCCAAGAATCTAAGGAGGCATAGTCATGTGTATCCTAGATCATATATATATTTAATGAGCCAAACAATATTTTCTGGTCGTTATCAGTCTTTAAATTGACAAAAGAACAGACAGGCTTTCTTGAGGAGGTTACAGTGATAGGAATAAAAAGATGCAGGTGTGAAAAGACAAAATGCCCACTTATAACCTTGTGCACCATGGATGTGTGATGAAGAAAAAAATATCAGGAGAAATGGGGTGGGCAGTACTACCCATACAGTTGGGAAATCTATATTTGTAGCATTAATTTGTATTTGTAGCATTAGGCAATTCCTTATAGTATCTTTTTCTCAAATAAATGAGGAGAATGTGAGAAGCATAATTTGGGGGACATAGAGGGAAATTAATAGCAGGTTTCAATTATTTGTCTGCTATTTTGAAGTGCTTTCATGGTCCCAAAATAGAAATTTACCTGCCCTAAAATTGTAAAAATGTAACTGGTACCTTTTTATGGCTGTGCTGTTGATTCCTGTAATACACCAATGATATTTTACTTTTCAGCAATCTTTGCAGTTCTTGCTGGGTAACTGTAGCTATGTTCCCATTTTAATATTCAGATATAAACAAAAAATTATCTTTACTGTGCAAATGAGAAATGCCTTTGGGATATGTAAAAGCCTCCAGGTATTTTCAAACAAGCCATTGTAAAAGTACTACTCATGTTAGTATACTTTGCAGCTACTTTAAATACTATTGATCTCAGTATTATGTAAAAAGCATGCTATTTCTAGTTCATTGCCTTTTGAAACTATTTTTGATGATCAGTTGAAGAAAAAAAACCAGCTAGAAAGTACCTTTTACAGGTAAATGCATGGGTAAACTCAAAGTTGGGGTTCAGATGAGAGTATCAAAGTTTTTGAAATATTTTTGTAGTCTTTGAGAGCTCTTCTTTAAGACTTGTCTCTTACAATACGTGAAATCTTGACAGGTTGGCTGACTCTAATTTTCCTCTAGGGCTTCTATCTGACTCCTTTATTTTGAAAGGGAGATGTAGCAGATCCATTAAAGATCAAACTGGGGCAGTGATACAAGACTTAGTAGATGTAAATGGGGATTGTACTACACTAGATGTTACCCTTGCAGATAGTTACATTTGTAAAGCTTCCCTTACATACATGTTTTTCCACACCAAAATTCTAAGTGTGATGTGTCTGGCAAGTCTTAACAAAGAGCAAGAATGGATTTATCATTTCGGGCAACAGTGGCAACAATGTTAATGCTGGTGATTTTAAAAGAGAGTTTTGTTGGTTTTCTTCCTGGAGAGTTTTGTATATCTAAAGGTATACAAATGAATGAGAACATGGCCGAAGAGCAAGTGATCAGAAATAGCAAAACATAAATTTTTGGCAAGGTAATCACAGGAACTTATGCTGTGGCTTACTGCATCCTGTGAATAGCAAATGGTGGCAGAAACATTAAACAGGTTGACATAGATTCCTCACTGACTGACAATATGCAGATGTACTAAAAATGACAAGTACTTTTTGTGTAGAAGGGTAGGTGAATATGCTGTTAATTGAAAAATAATTTAAAAGACTGTATCTTGCATCTTCTGAAGGATGATAAATACCTTGCAGGAGCTTTCTTAAACCACTTACCATTTGACTTTTGTGCAAGTGAACAGAAAACAGAATGATAGGAGAACAAGGAAGTAAACAAGATCTAACACATTTTTAAAGGCCATTAGCATTTTGTCACTTGGTGTTTAAGTAGCCTCCCTAGTTATTATCACTCGGTAACGTGGACAGAATAATAGAGCATAAGAGTACAACCTTTCTATCTAAGGTCAAATAATTGTGATTTTCTACAGTTGATGAAAGTTTAATATCCTGTTTCATTAAAAATTCTCAGAACATTGAACATAAGTCAACATTCCATGGAGAAGGAGGTATTATGCAGCTTGCATGTGTGCATATCTGCATATCGGAGCACAAAATATTGACATGATAATTGCAGTCAAGCCTGATTGAACAGTGGCCTCTGGGAATTCAGCTGGTGTTGTACCAACTGGATGGCTGCTCAGGACACAGTTTGAAATGCAAGGTGCAAGTTAGCACTTTATTCAGCACAGGCAGGCATCATTTAAAAATCCTTGGGGGAAACCCTGGTGGTGTGCAGATGTTAAAGCAGTCTGTTCTGAAGTGCTGATATTTTGAACACTGTAAGAGACTTGTGTATTTTAGATGAAAAATGTTTGCAGAATTATTAGGGGAAAAATGTCACTGTTTTCTTTACTACTTTAGTGAAAAATTCTGTTTAGAATTTTATGTACATTGCTTAAAATAAGAGGCTTTAATAAATAATCTAGTGAATTAATCAAGTTGGAGATGCAAGAAAAAGTACGTTTCTGTAACGATGCTCTTCCATTTTGGTAAATACCATGAAACATAGAACTGGTTTCATAAATAATTTACTAGGGAAATAATTGAATTTTACAATTTTTCTTTAATTAGAACTTAAATTATTTTTATAAAGAAGCAAAAATAGGTGTATGCAATTTTGCTATAGGAAATAACTGCTGTCTTTAAAAAAAAAGTGAGGTATCAATTGAATTTCTTTTTGCTCCATTTCCAAATCTTTTTAAAAAGTACTATTTGTAAGTACTAAAAGACAAAAAAATTTTCATGTGCATCAATTATAATTCATTGTGAACTATAAGGATCTTTTAGAGTCTGAGGTGACAGTAAACTTTTACTAAGAGAAAACTACTTAGCTCTATTTTTTTATCTCTTCTTAATAGGTACATGGAAACACAGGTTTCTAGTTGGAAGATTGAGGCATGGCTTCTGTTTCTGCTAACCACTGACTGTTCAACCACAGGGATGTGGATGTACAGAGTAAATTACAATAATGGTACCATATTTGGAGTAACATTGAGAGTCTGTGCTCAACAACTGAACTTTGCACATGAGTGATTCATTATTTAGTACTAACATTGTATATATACACTTGCACAAGTCTGTAAAATAGTTGGAAGCTGGAAGACTGGGAGAGATGATAAATTAAATGTATCACACAAGCTGATATTTTGTAGTCTTTCTATTTCTGCAGCCTTTTAGATTCAAAGTAGTATATTTCCAAAGTAACAATATTTCTAGAAGCAGTTTATTTTCAATTTTATAGGTATACTGTTAAAATATAGACTTTGTTCTTTGACCACACAGCCCAAAGTTTGGAGTGTAATCTTAACTTTTGTACCTATTTAAGGCCAAATTTGTAGAGCCAGGTAGTGGTTTTTTGGTTTTTGGTTTTTTTTTTTTTAAAATCTTGCTGTTTCCAAAACTGAAGGACATATTCCATGAAACACATAACAAATTCATTTTCTTAGCGTTTGTTTTGTTTTGATTTTATTTATTTATTTACCTGATGTAAAAATGACATAATTATGTAGAACTCTGAGTTACTTTTTCTTGACAAATGGTGAGTAGCTTGACTAAGACCTGTGATGAGATTGCAAGATGCCTCTACTTTCAGACTACTTTTGCTGAAGATTTTAGGAATCACGGTGTTTTATAAATGTGAACAGACTTAGGTTTTTCAAAATCTTAAGGGTTTTGTAGTGCATGTTGTGTTTTTGTACCTCATTCATAGTTAAATATTTCATCATAGTCTAGTGCTTTGTTTTTGACAAGCCCTTAAAAATATGCTAAACCTCAAAAATATTATCCTGTCCTGTTGTGTAAAGTATAGCAGAACAGAAGGGGGGAAATCATAATGAAGGAAAGTGTTAAGTTTATCTCAATTATATTATCTCAATTTCTTCATTTTTGTGGGAAGCTGAATCTCAATAATCTTTGTAGCTAAGTACATCTGTGTTAAACATTTAAAATAGGTAGTACTCATGGGAAAACTGATTGGAGCTTAAAACTTTTACAAATTGACAGCTTCTCTTCACTCCATTTTTCATCCTAAAGAAGTCTGCAAATATTCTTAGCTCACATCATTATTGCTCATCAGTGGTTCTAATTAGCTAAACAGGAGTTTGTCTCAGTCATTGATCATCATCAGCTTCTTGACAGTGCCTGATTTCCCCCCCCCCCCCCCCATATTTGAGTGGACTTTTTTAATATATTGTAAATACGTAATGACTCAATTAATAAAGTCTGTCCAAGATTTTTATTATTATTTGTTACCCTTCTATAAAAGAAAAGGTGATTGCTACAATCTTACCAATTCTCATTTCAAGGTGCGACAGCAGATCCAAATATGATATGTAAGTTCCAGTTAGTCATACCACCCTAAGTGTCTGTGAGGAGCTGTCCTGTAATAAGTATTGGAAGCTGTCCTATGCCACCAGGAGAAGCTAATGATAAAGTTCTATTTGAGGTATCAGCTTCTGCTTTAGGCTTCTGCCAACATCCATCGTATGCTTAAATTCTGATCATTACCATTTTTTCTTTACCTGTGAGTGGTAACTTGTGAAAGTATTTTTTGGAGGGCATTACTACAACCTGTGCTATGTAGAGAGCCTGAAAAGAACACCTCAGCAAACCAGAAAGCCTTGAATTCACTTCAAACTTTTCCCACTCATGTTGATGATAGATCAATATTTATAAACTTCATTCCCTGACAACTTTGTTCGAAGGACTGTTTGACCAAGCATCAGATAAATAGGGAAAATTCTACATTTAACTGAAATGCACTTCCAACTATTGACTAGTGTGTGTTGGTATTTCAGGCATTTTTTCTGCTTTAACAAAGGTCTGGGCTTTTTCTCTCGAATCCCAGACTTTATTGTTCAAAACTTTTGTGCAGACTTGTCCTGATGTCACAGGGCTCTATAAATTCTTGGCTACCAATAATACACCGGACTTAACTGTGCATAGTATTTTTCAGTTCTCCAGAGCAATTTTTTCTTTTACTCGGTTCTTGGCTGGCTTATTCATTTTCTTCCTGTTCTATCTTTAAAAAACAAAGAAACAAACAAAACCCCACAACTGTGGAGTTCTTTTGAGCTTCGCTTTGGGGAATCTATCTCATCCATCAGGTTTTCAGATGAATTAACCCATTAGAATACAAGTTTAATAAATTTTCAAATGATGATTGCATAGCTGAGTTAAGAGGCTAGTTAGTTGGCCAGTATTTGTGTTTAATTGGGCCTTGTTTTAAAAAGGCTGACTTTGTGACAGGAGATAGTAGTTAAATGAGTTGAGAAAACAATGGCATGATGTGGATGGTAGATATAGAAGAGCAATAATTTAATTTAAGCAGAAATATAAAAAGAGCTGATGGAGAGGGAAATACATCAGTGTGGGAACAAGGAATGAATGGGACATGTCAGCCAGTGGTTAAGGTTAGGGTGCTTTTGAGGGCTGAATGCAATGCTATTCAGTGGTTTGTGAGTCTTCTGTATGTATGTGTATTGTATTTTATGATGCTTTGTGTCAGGAACGTGCACAAATTTCTGATTATAAGTATTATACAAATAATTATCCACAGGCGTTTTTTTCTCACTAACTCCTACTTTTTAAAATTGTCTAGTATCTTTTGTTACAAAGCTTTATAATCTTATCAAAAGTCCTTTACCATTTTTTAGGACCTGTCTGAGAATGTGTTTTCTGTAAAGTAGATATGGATGATAAGCAGGGTGGGGTCAGTTTCATTAACTGTCATGTTATGAAACCTGTTTGTTGTTTTCTATCTTTCAACTCCATTTTTTTGTCTTCAGGGTTTTCTCCAAGGACATCACAGTGTAACCTTTGGAATACATCAGATAACTTCATATTTGCATGGATCTCTATAACTGAAGTCTACTTAGTTCAGTTTTAGTAGATGTTCAAAGAGAAACTATGAAAAACTGGCTGTACTGTGTATTTCACTGCTCATGTCTTTCTAGCAACCTATCACAATTCCTGATGCTTCTGATTGCAGATGATCAGATGCTTTGAGGTCAGGATCTAATGTGCATATTTCTGTTAAGTTTCTGTCTCAGGTAAAAAGTTAAATACCTTTCAGACATGAAATGTCTTTTGGAATACTTGTTGAATATTCATGGTTTCACTTTTCTTGGCTCATTACAGCTCTTGAATTATTTTTTTTATGGAAGATTTTTTTTTTTTTAAATACCATGCAACTGCTATAGATCTGATATACGTTTGTTTCTCCTAGCTAAATGTAATTTTAATGTAATTTAAATACATGTCTTTTCAGCTTGGTTTTTCTTAGTTTTTTTCCAATGCTATAACACATGACTGCTGCTGTAATTGCAGTAGGAGAGTGCTACTTGTGGTTATACTGCCTTGAGACCTTGGTTTCCTAAAACCTGGTTTTAAATTCCATACCATTTTTATTGTAAATCTTTTTTTTTCCTCAGGATCGGACTAGATACTTTAGGAGTCATAGAAATTTATTTTTAAAAAAACATGTTATTATATGGCCTGTGGCGACAGTGTAGTTTAGCCTTTAAAATCACTGATAATAGCAGAATATGCAGCAGTACGTAATAGTAGAGAAAAATAATTGTCTGAATATCTACTGTCCTTATTGACCTCTGTTACAAAATGCTTCAGAAGATGAAGCCTTTTATACACAGCTGGATATTCTCATCCACTTTTGATTAGATTTTCAGACTCATGGGTACAACTTTTCCATTCCCTTCCACCTCTGAAACACTCCCATCCTGGTAGAGGAAAAGTTGCACAAGTAGGATTCTCTGGGTTCTAGGAGTGGCTTATATCCAGCCACAATGAAAGTTTAACTATTTTGAGAGCAGGGATAATCTGATTGAGTTTCTGCTTCTCTGTCATCTGTGGAGCTGGGCATGCCTGAAGTATTCGACCATTTTTAGGGAATATAAAGTTTCTCAGACCTTTTGTCACAGAGGTATGATAGCAACTCTGTCTTGTGCTAAGAAATTTCTGTATATCCTTACTATCAGAATATTTATTTTCTTTTTGCCTAAAACAGGAGCCAGTAAAGACATCAACATTTAAAATTCAGCCAAGAAATAGGATAGCAATGAGATGACGTGTTTTGTTAAACAAAGTGTTAATGACTCATCAGCTGGTTTTCTAGGAAGTGTTGTAGAGATGATTATATCCCTGCAGTTATTAATGACATAGAGATGCTCTGCTTGTCCCTGTTACACAAGCTTTTGGGCTGTCTTTCTTTCCCCCCCCTGGTAAAAGTTATAGGTTCTTTCTCCATGTGAAAGATAGTAAAATAGTTATCCATGATTTTCAAAAGTGTTTTTGCAATAGAAATGCTATGGAGCTGAGAGAAGAACTTAGACCCAAGCAGCTTAATGCCTCTACACTGCCAAGAAAGACAAAAACATTTTGCTCAGTCTATGGACAAGTACACTTTCTGCATTTGGGAAAGAATGAGACAGATAATTTCAGCTGCTTAAAAATGTGGTTTGGATCTCTTGATTCTATTTCTTTTTGAACTAAGTTGTGCTAGCTGTTTACAGATGTAATTTGCTGTCACTTGCCATATGCTCCCTGATTAATTCTGCAAGGCCTGTCAGCTTCAGATAATTTAATTTTCTGTGCTTTAAAATGACATTCATTATCAGGACATGAAAAATTCATAT
The DNA here is from genome assembly GCA_025331215.1 of Actenoides lindsayi. Classification (NCBI taxonomy): domain Eukaryota; kingdom Metazoa; phylum Chordata; class Aves; order Coraciiformes; family Alcedinidae; genus Actenoides; species Actenoides lindsayi. The sequence goes on along the minus strand of WTSP01009390.1, from coordinate 10,741 downwards.
GATTAACTGCAAATTATGACTAATAAAGTGTCTATTTCTTTGTTTGTTTCCAGAGAAAAGCAGAGAGCTGAAGTCAAGGACAGAAGGGTTTTAGAGATTTTGCAAACCAAAGACAGCAAAATAGAAACCCTAGAACAGGTTCGTATTATGTTTAAATAGAGCAGTTATGAAAACTTCTGTCATTGACATCAATTTGTGTTTCCTAAGATGTGAAAACAGTTTCATGTTGTGTCTTAAGATGAAAGGTGCATGTGATTCAGAGATGATAACCTTCTGATAAACTATTAATGAAATTCTTCTGATTTGTTCAAACAGTTGACCTTTAATCTAAAACGTTCCTATGATTTTAGATTAAACTTTTTCTGAAAAGTTTTATCAACTCATTGCCCTATTTTGCCTAATGAACAAACCTAAACTTGGATTTTAATCTAGAATAGTTGTGACTATGCTTAGGTTTGTAATATGTCCGTGGTTTGAAAAGATTTGCCATCCTGACAAAAACAACAATAAAACATTTCTAGAGTAATGAGGTCTAAAAATGTAGTATCCTAAAAGCAATGCAGCTATATATTTCAGTATTACTTTATCTATAACAATATTTATCATGTTATCTGTTAGCATAAACTATAAAACTATACTGACACATATTGTCATATGTGTCATACAAAATGTCATACTTAAGTCTTACGTCATGTATATTCTCTATTGAATGTTCACTCAAAACTGAGTACTGTGTATCAGTAAAAAAAAAAAAAGAATTAATACCATGTATTGAGCCAAACCATTGGTGAAATTGGGGAAATATGAACATATTTTCTAAAAATAAAAATAATTATTTGAAAAGTAATCAAGCTCTTGAGCCCTTCATAGTATTTGAAATCTGATAGTTATTAAATCCAGCACTAACATGTACTATATAAACATGAGACAGCAGTAAACATTTCACCTTCCTTTTCTCTGTAAATTTCAAATAACTACCTTCTCAAATTGGAGGAGAACAGAATGTGCTTCTCTGTATTATTAAGAATGCTAATAGGAAAAAAGTCATAGTAAGACCAAGTGTGATATGGAGGGAGAGAAAAAGAATTAAAATTGCTTCCCAGATAAAGCTGATGGCATAAACACAGACAAAGGTCAAGGGTGTTCTTTCAGATGTCTAAATCCTGCAGTTCCTGGGGATAAAAGGCTGACAGATACATTGTTTTTCATAGAATCACAGAATGGTATGAGGTTGGGGGTCATCTGGTCCAACACCCTGGTCAAGCAGGGTCATCTAGAACTAGTTGCCCAGGACCATGTCCAGACAGCTGCTGAGTATCTCTAGGGATGGAGACTCCACAACATCACTGGGCTGCCTGTGCCAGTGCTTGGTAACCCTCACCATGAAAGTGCTTTCTAATTTTCAGAGGGAACCTCCTGTGCTTCAGCTTGTGCCCACTACCTCTGTTCCAGTCCCTGGGTGTCACTGGAAAGAGCCTGTCTCTGTCCTCTTTGCACCCTCCCTTCAGTTATTTATATACATTGACATAATTCCTCCTGAGCCTTTTCTGCTGGCTGCAGAGTCCTAGTTCTCCTAGCCTTTTCTTATAAGAGAGATGACTCTTTCCAGTACTGTATATCTTGTATTGTGAAGCCCTGAACTGGACACAGGACTCTAGGCGTGGCCTCATTAGCACTGACTGAAGAGGAAGGATCACCTCCCTTGACTTGCTGGCCTGATGTGGCACAGGATACCGTTTGCCGTCTTTGTCACAGTGGTACTTGCTGGCTCATGGTCAACTTGCTGTCTGCCAGGAGCCCTAGCCCCTTTCCTACAAAGCAGCTTTCCAGATGAGCAGCCCCCAGCATATACTGGTGTGTGGACCCCAGCATACAGGGTTGCATGGGGTTGTTTCTCCCTGGGTGCACTCCTCCCACTTTTCTCACCTCAGCAAACTTGCTGAGGGTGTGCTCTGCCCCATCGTGCAGATCATTAGTGAATTTTTTCACATTTCTGATGTTCTTTACTAGGGTTTTGCTTGAATTAAGGTAAGTTAAATAGCCATATAATGTAAACTCAAGTTTCCAGAGCTTACCTACTTCATCATTCAAAATAAACCTGATACACCTGCTGTCTGATGGGAAACACTACTGGAATGAGTATTTTTTATTACAGCCGTGTCTGGAGTTCCTGTGTGTTGTCATGTCCTCATGGCTGTAGGTGTGATTTGTAATGTCTGGTGGATGCTTGCACATCATATTTATAAACCAACAAAGTATGATAATTCCTGGATTTTTGTCCTGTCCTTACCTGAAAGGAAATTCCCATGTAAGGTGTTTATAAGGTTTTATGTAGAGGAGTGTGCTTTTAAGGTCTGCCTGCTATAACAGCTTCTGAACCTGTAGCATGCATCTCCATGAGATTGCTTTCTGTGTTTTTAGATTAATTTCAGAGTCTGAAATGGAAATTGATCAGACATCTGAAACTGATAGTATGATGCAGTTATCTGGACATGGAGAGAGGCTGAAAATGTAGCTAGAACCAAGGAAAAGTGGCAGCTGGGAAAGGACAGCTTGGCAGCAGGATGGTAGGAGTTAACAGATGAGGAGGACAGAAGCTGCTTTTTTGATGATTGTCACAACTTGTCATATAGCCCTTTCAAACAGTTTCTCTTAGAGTACCACTGACTTGAGGGGTGAGGGTGGAGTTTGTGGAGGTCACTAGAGGATGCTAATGGTGAGTACTGTATATAAAAGCTCTGTACAAAGGTAGTGTCATTCTGACCTTACTTCTTCCACTGCCTGGAATGCCTCAAGATTGAAACAGGAGGAGGATCATTTTCTGAGATTTTGGAGTAGTTTCAGTGTTTTAGTAATTGAAGAGCAAATCGCATGCAGAACAATGTAGTAAGGAGCATTCTTTCTTTTTAGTTATTTTTTTTAATTTGCTCTTTCTTTGTTCATCTAAGGAGGTAAAGGTATTGTTTCTGTAATTCACATGCAAATAGGTTGCTTATGAAACTGGATTTTGACAGTAATGATATTGAACATTCTTTTCTGTTAAGTATAGACAGCAAGACTTCAAAGCTTTATATTCCAGTCTACCAATCTGTTATGTCTAGTAACATGAGATTATTCAGTAGTCTCTTCATTTTTCCCTTCCCCTTCATACATGATACAGAGATATCAGTTGCAACAATATAATTTGTCATAGACTGTTTAGCTACTAGGAATTTCTGAGTGACCACCAAACAGCTGATTGTATGAATCCATGCTGAGTTAGGGGAAAAAAGGCAAATAATGTATCTCATAATTCAACAAGTATATAAGCTGATACTGCTGACAGAAACAACAAAACCCTGTAAGGAGAACATGAGATAAGCCTTCTCTTGTGTTCTGCTTAGACTTTGTCCTGATGTGCTTAAGAGAGCCCTTTAAAATTACAGTACATGAGAGCATATTCTCCATACCCTTGATGAGATGCATATTTGAGAGCTAAATTAGCTTTATTTGTTATCAGATATTTCAACTGTTTTCAGGGTTTCCATTTTAATGGGTATTATTGCAAATGAGGAACTTATGACTGGGAAGTAAAATGGTCTTTAATCACTTTTTCATAACCTAAAAGGTGGGAAAAAAGTGTTCAAATATTCATGAGAATGGGGCCTGTGGCTTTAAGGGTAAAAATCAGTATACGTCACAGTTTTACAAAACTTCTGTTGTCTAATATCTTTGGAACAGACTACATGCATTCTACTTTTATGTACTTTTAGCATGACTTCTGTCTGTTGTGCACCTTTCCTGAATTACAATAGTGTCATCTTCAGTCTTAGACAAATGCGTCTTTTCTTGCCGTGAGTTTATTGCATAACTGCATATTACATTAAACATTTTAAAGATGAAATTATGTGGAACATTTCAAAATGTACCATTCAAATGTTCAATTAAATATAGTGTTTATTAAAGCACTTAAGGTTTTTTAATCTATTGTTGCACACAGGTTTTCCATTGTATTTTTCCTTTGTTCCTTTTTTTTTTTTTTATTCTTCTGTTTGTAATGGGTTGATTGGTAACTTTTGGTCCTGATAGTCACATCTGTGCCTCATCTGGCATATACATTTTTACTACACGGCAGTTAGAATAAATATGTTACTCCTTTGAGGTTGGTGGCTAGATAACTATACTGATCTTATTACTGCCATTTTTTGTTTTACACAGTGGCTCAAAATTCTCTTCTTAGTAGTTACGTATACTTGCCATGTATACATAAGTTCTCTTTGTGTTTCAAAGAAAATAATTCCTAACTGCTGCCTTTAAGTGGGTAATTCCCCATCCTAGAATTTTAATCATTCTTCCTCTGAAGGCTCACTGCTGCAGATACCTTTTTTTTTTTCACTCTCCCTTTTCTTTGGAAACATTTTCCACCTAGTGTATTGAATTTATAATGTTGGTGTATGTCTCAGATAGATCACTCATGTTTTGTTTTTTTTTTCACTTTTGAAATACTGTGAAGTTTTTGGAAGAATGTATTCAATTTTTTAGTTCAAAGAGTTTAGAGAATAATGTGGGAACAGGGAACTTGGTTTTCTGCCTCTCATACAGTAGATAAATTAAAATATCTTCACCTGTTTTCCTTAGAAGAGGAAATGAAAGCTGTGTAAAAGTAGCAGTAAACCTTTTCTGTCTTCTATAACATTGCTAATTAATTAGGTTTCAATTTTGATCTGGAGGAACTAAAGCTAATCTTTTTGTCCTAGACCTTGTAACATTTCAAAACCTTATCAGCTGATTATACTCCAGAGGGGTTAAAATAGTACTAGCTCGCCTCATTATCTGCACTAGAAAATCTTCAGCTTGCTGTGCAAATCTATATTAAAGCCCCTTTAATAGGTCCAATTGAAAGAAGTGTAATTCTACCTTGAAGCATTAATTAACACTAATAAATTTTTCTTAACTTTTGCACCTTCACCTGATTGTATTTTTCTTTGTAATAAAATGCTGTTATTAAATTAAGACAAATGTATATACACATTATTGCCATATAAACACTTTATTTCCCATACCATATAACTTTGATTATTCTTGCATAATGAGGAACGTGAGGATAATTTTGGTAATAGGGAGTTTGGATGAATGTCTCAGTAGTGATGAGGTTATGAGAAGTTTATAAACTCCTTGCAAAAAAAGTTTCTTCAGTGAATGACATTTATAGATACTTCAAGCAAAGAATATCTGAGGACACTGAGACTTCTTTTTGTTTAAAAAGATCATTTTACTTAATCTGTACCTTGGAAAATGGATCAGCCTTCAGTGGTGAGACCTATTGGTTTCAGTGATGCTGTGTGAATTATTATATGTTTTTTGTGCCTTTCTGCTTCCCATCTTCTAGTTAGTCTGATAAAATTAAGGAAAAGAAAACTTGTTAAGGAGGTGGTCTGAGTGAGAAAGATTGTGAGAAATATACATTTAGTATTCAAAATAGCTGAAAGTTGCTGATTCTGTGTTATTAATAGAAGGCTACCTGATGTAGGTGGCATGATGACTAAGGCTAATACCTGTGGGCTTGTTTGTCTGAAGAAATTAATAAACTGTAAATTACAGTATACCTTTGCAGCTCATTAGTACTTTTGTGTGAGTTCCCAGTAGGAATAATTCCGCTAGAAGTTGAAAATGTGTTTCTGTGAGGTAGCTCACTGCAATTTGAGGAAGTTTTCCTACTTAATCTGCAAAAAAACCCCAACTATATTGTATGTTTATACAGGTGTACAGTAAATCCATGCTTCACCTTGTAATTAGTTTGGTGGTGTAGCCTCACCTGAAGTTGTCTAAAGTTTCTGGATCTTTATTACTCAACCTTCACGTTCTCTGTGGTGTTTCTACAAAATAGCCAGAAATGATAGTTGCACTTGGATTAGACAGAAAAAAAAGTACAATAAGAAAAAAAAAAAAAAAAAGTGATGTTTCTTGTCCCTTGCCCATTCCACTAGTTCGAAATGGTCAATTCTTGTGTTAGCAGAACTTGATATTCAGGACTGGAGAGAAGGAGGTATTCTTTATGATCTCATTCGTCCTCTGGGGAGCTGGGGTCTACTTTGGGAAATTTCTTGTTCAGCTAGCAAATTAGAATTACAACAGTATAGCCTTTTTTCTTGAGATAAAAATTGTTTTTTAAAGCTGTTGGAAACTGGTTTTACTGTAGAAGACATCAATTTCAGTGTATCATCTGGTTGCTGTACTGACAATTCTTTTTCATTGTAAAATCAGTGTAGTTTTAAAAGGGTGAAGCTGGATTTTATTTCCCCTTTAAGGACATTGTTGATGAGGAATCTTTTCATATATCATGATTTCATACTTGAATATAGGCTATTTCCTCATGTTCAAGAAAATTGTTGCTCCTTAAGGACCAGGTAGCAGGAAGAAGCATGCAGTGCCCTTTGGGATTAGGTTCTGCCCTTACAAATCTGCTGACCACATTTAGGAAGGAACTTGTCAGAAAAGTTGATCATAGCAACAGCTGTTCTTTATTTACTACACCTGATCTGGCAGCATTGATGTATGTGAGTGTAATGAAATACTGCTGTGTCAGGAGTAGAAGCTAGTAGGTATCGTTTCCTGCAGATCTTGCATAGTCATGCACACTTCCAGACACAGAGGCTAGTTCACTCTGAGGACTTTGTTTAGGCCTTGCTATCAGGGAAGTACGGAAAAAAAAAAACCCTAAACCTAGTTCTGTCAAAATTGTGCTCTTCAATGAAGAGAAAAGCTCGTTTTAGCAGATTGTTAGTTTTGATTTGGAATTAGTAGACAGAATAGGGGGTAGGAAGATAGTTTGAATTTTCTGCTGCCTCACACAGAGGGCTAGGCTGCAACATTCCATAGTTTCAAAGTAGAGCTGCTGAGAGGAAGGACTGAAGAATATACCAATGTGTGGAATGGTGCTGCTTTACAGCACTGTGATATAGGCCTTACAGAAAATCCAGTCTGTCCTGGTGCAGAGAATCACTAGGCAAAAGAGAAAAGGGAATTTATTTAGAGCAGCTGATTTTTAAGGTGTGTTAGAACTGTGGAAAGGTTGTCAGATTATACTGTATTTGCTGCAGTTATCCTGAGAACTGTCATATCCTTGTTACAGGAAAATGTTCAGTTAATCTCTAAATCTAGCAGAAGCGTTACTCTAATGATATTCAGGGAGAGGTGCTGGATTTTTTATAAAGCTTCAGCTTTTCTTTTTACTGGCAGTGCTGTCTCATTTCCAAGTTAGAGGTGTGTTCTTCCGAAAAACTGCCTCTTAAGTATTGCCCCCTTGCAGGGCAAGGAACTTCTGCATTTCTACTTTCAATTTAGCAAACTTGCTGCAGGTGTGCCTAAAACAGTGTTTCACTCCCATGTCTATTCTGTAATGCGGCTGCTGGCAGTGCTTGCTTGCACTACTGCTACAGCGGAATGGACCAGCGGAAGAGATCTGAAGGATTGTAGGATATTGTAAGAAGTGAAAAGAATAGTAGAAGTTTGTTTTTAGTGAATGAGACTAGGAACGTGATGCTGTGTAGTTACAATAACCAGACTTAGGGAAATGAAGTGGTGCACTTCTAAAGAAGTTTTGTTGGTGCTGTGACCTACTTAGCATCATTTCCAGCCAGTAATCTGCCTTTGCTGCTAGTGGAATTGAAGTGCTAGAGTTGCAAGACTGACTGATACACTACATACAGTCATGGTTTATTTCAAACACATGTTCAAATATGAAGAAATTCTTGTCAGGTGGTTCGATTAAGATAGCAAATTTTGCCAAAGATACCGAATTAGTCACATCAGACAAGTCAAAAAAGGGCAACAGGGAACAGGGTGTTTATAATAGATTATACTGTTTGACCCTTCTTTAATTTATGGGTCAGGTGAGAATTCAGGAGCAATACCAACTGCTCATAGAGGAGTAAGTACATATTCCCCACCTGCAGGATGAAGTCAGCTGCTCATATTTCTGGTCTGCTTCTCTGTAGAACCATTTCACTTGGTCTTTTTAAAAAAGAGCTTTAAGAAATCTTCATCTTCTTTTCCTCCTTCTTCAGTAAAGACCTATCTTTTTTCTCCAGCAAAGAAGAGGTAGGTAAGCGCATTTGAAGGGACAGTGTTTCTCCTTGTACACATCTTTAAATTACCATGTTTTATTTCACATCTATAATTGATAGAAATAGGCATTCAGAAAAATTTCATTCATTTGGGAATGGGTTTGCAGATGCTTGCTTGCAGCTTCATACTTTTTCTCAGACACATATCTTGAAATTGTTTAATCTCAGGGATTCCTGGAAAGCCTAGGATAGGATAAAGAAGAACAAACTTCTGGTGGTATGCAAATGAAGTGAACTCCTCCATTTCAATTCCCCTCTCCTTGCTGTTGGGTCTTTTTTTTAATTATTTATTTAGGATTGTCACAGAGTAGATGCAGGTGTGAAAAAAGGGAAATAATAATGAGATATGCACTCATAATACTACTGCATGAGTTACACTTTAATTCATTATATGTCAGTCACTGTTTTCCTTGTTCTTTTCTGTCCTTGTTAGTAATCAAGTTCTGTGTTGAATACTTAACTGTGAGTATGGGCATCCTTTGGAAGGACACTGCACAATCAGGTAGTGCTGCTGGAATTTTACTTTTGGAGCACTGTGGATTTAAAAATCGCTTGTATTTTATATTGTAAATAGCCAATGTAATTTTGAACTATGAAAGGACACCATACTGTTGCAGAGAGCGAAGGGTAAATTTAGTAAGAGAGAAATCCCCTTGTGTTCCAGCTGGTCCTCAGAGATTAGAGGGACTAGGGGTGGCTGGATTTATCTCTTAACAGGTGTACCAATTCAGGTGTGTTGCTATAGGTGCAACACCAGACACACACTAAGAGCGTAACAACCTATTTGCTGTAGGTCCAGTTCCCTTCCAAGGGAGCAGTCAGATGCACAAATAGAACAATGTAAAAATGACTATAGGTCCAACAGCAGATTTATGAACAGCTTGTATGCTATAGGTCCAGTTCCCTTCAAGGTGGAAAATAGGATGCATGAATAGTACAGTTTTCACCAGATTCACAAACATCATATTATACAGTAGGTCCAACTGGATTCACAAGAAGCAGTCAGACTCATGAATAACACAGTTTATTTCACTTGCAACGTATTCAGATTCTTTAAGCTTGCTGGTGGTAAATACACTAAACTGCAGAAATTTCTATATAGTTCAAAAATAATACAATTGTAATAACAAATGTAATATCCCAGGGAAAAACAGACAAACATACACTCAGAATAGCTGAGGCACAAATCTTACCAAAAGGCATTCTGGAATGGATGAGGAGGACAAACCCATCAGTCTGTCCTTAGGATTTGGTGTGGAATTCTTGTCCCACCAAATAGGTCCAAAACATGGCTAACACTTATACTTCAGTTTTCTATTTATGTGTAAAGTGTGGAGATGGGACTGTAGGCAAATCATTTTAAGTGGGCTCACAACTTGCACAAACATTCCTTGGTGGGCTTTTCAACCTTGATACCTTCTGCAGTTATGAGAACAGGCAGTTGTCTTACTGCCAGACACAGTTGACTGCTGCGATAAGCAAGAGAATAGGAAAACCAGGACTGCACCTGGTCTCACTCCACATTTGGTGTCATCACTGACCACTGGATCTCCACCCAGCCTCAACATCTGCTCCAGACACTAGATACTTATCAGCAGTGATGAGTTTCAATGGTTTGTGCTTTCTGCTTCCAACATATACAGACTGCAAAATGCAGCAGATGACTTCTATAACATATGGTTACCTTTTCATGAATTATTTACATAGAACTTCTGTTCATCCTTTATCTGAAAATAATTAAAGAATCTAATGAATAGTCATGAGATGAAAGACAGCTGATTCCTTTTGTTAATTTTTTTTTTCTTTTGTGTTTGTCTTTATTTGGGAGGACTAAATGAAAAGATGACTGGGAATGTAATTTGTTAAACATGTGTATGAGTATTCCAGTTTAGAACCATGAGGATTAATAAAAATGAAAAAGTCTAAAGAGTAATTTGAAAAAGCTGAATCCAGGAAAGCTATGAAATGTTACCAGTACATTTTTAGTGGTGTCTACTTACTGTTCAATTCCTGCTAGGAAAAAAGACACATTAGAAGTCAGCCTCAAGGACTTGGTGGGGAAAAAGAGGTGGTGTAAGAGAGAGAATAAATATGTAAATGTAAACGTAGAAATTTTGAGGAAGCTTACGAAAAATGATAACATTTTAACATCTAAGTTGTAACAAAATAATTTCATTAATAGATTAATTTTGTTTCTGCTTAAGATATCATTACTTCATTAAAAGTCACTGCTCAGAGGAAAATGGTTCAATTTTTCATCAGTTCCAGTTATTTTGTTTGTGGTGTGGTGGTTTTTTTGTGTTGTTTTTGGGGTTTTTTTGGTGGTATATTAGAAGTGTACTACTGCATAGTGGAAGCTGAAAAAGACTGAAGTGAAGAAAGCACAGAATTTGTTTGTTAACCCCATCCTTTTGGTAGTGGAAATTGAATGCATGTCACTTTGTTGCAGTCATACATGGACACCTTAAATATTGTGGTGCAAAGATTGGAGTTTTTTCATGAAATGCTTCAGCAGCCAGTGACAGAAACAGGACACGTTGTTCCATGTCTGTATTATTAGCAGCAATGAAAGAGGTGTCTGTCAGTGTTGCATTTCTGGTAGAAAAAAATTTAGCAATATTTTTAATATTCTTTTT
>WTSP01009383.1:0-36609 GCA_025331215.1 Actenoides lindsayi | reverse complement strand
GCGGCTGAGGGAGCTGGGCTGGGGGAGCCTGGAGCAAAGGAGGCTCAGGGGAGACCTTCTGGCTCTCCACAGCTCCCCGAAATTCAGGAGGTTGGAGCCAGGAGGGGGTCGGGCTCTGCTCCCAAGGAACAAGCGCCAGGACAAGAGGAACTGGCCTCAAATTTTGCTGTGTTAGCAGTTGGACTCAGTGAGCTGAAAGGTCTCTTCCAGCCCAAAGGATTCTGTGATTCTGAGTTCCCTCCAGGATGAGCTGTGAGGGGACACTGAACCCTTCTGCAGCCATTGCCCTCACCGTGTCACTGCTCCTGGAACCTGAGCCAGAGGCTCTGCTTTCAGCAGTGAAAGTGTGACTCCATTTCTCTCTCCGTATGTTTGGCAGTCCCAGAGGCACTCTGGGTGTAAGTTGCTATCCCCTGAATAACCAGGGCGATGGTTGGCACCATAACAAGATTTCATTTGATGCAGCAGGAATTGAGAAGGAATTACTTCCACCTCTGGTTTTGTTCTCTGTCCCTTGTCCTGTCACCTAATAATTTGAATTCTCCCAGTTCCACTGGCTCCCTGACCCATCCTTCCATTCCAAATCTCTTCTGATTCCAGGCCTGAGGATTTAAGTCCTTTCTGTCTCTGTTTTCCTTCTTGTCCCAGAAAAAGGGATAATTAAATCCCAGCGAGTCTTTGATGTGCTGCTGGCTACTGACAGAGGTCACTACATCAAATATTTCCCGTACATGGATTCTCCTCAGTCTATCGGTGAGTAGCTTAAGGCAAAGCATCCCACTTTCACCGTGTGCACCTGGACTGTGCTTGTCGTGCTGACAGAGGGGCACGAGGTGGCTCAGCAGGTCCGAGGTCTCCACGCTGGGTGCTCTCCCCAGAACAGCAGCTGAGCATTACAATAGGTCACGGAGAGCGAACCCGGTCTGGCTTTCAGCTGTGGGATCCAGAACAAAAGAACAAACCCAGCTTTTCCAGGTTCCAAGTGTTCATCACTTGCTCCTGCTTGGGCAGCAGAAGCGAGCGTGGGCTGGGCTGTGCAACCCCTCTGCAGGAAGAGCTTTTAAATCAGTGAAGGGCTTTAGTGCAGCAGAAGAGAATAGGCTTTCGGGTTTTTAGGGGAGATGGGGGAGGATAAAGAACTCTTCACACCGCGAATTTTAGTCGTCGTTTCTTTATCACGTAATTTTTGTGACTCGTTCCCTTTTAGGATACAAGGCTACAATCAGTGCACCACACATGGTAAGGTGAAACTTTTCATAGAAATGGAGGAAATTGTTTGCTTGCCATTGCTTATTTCATTATTTATTTCTTACATACTACAGTAGAAAGGTGAAAAATCCCACGGACACAAGTATCATGTTTGTCTCTTTAGGCACTGTACACATCAAGCTTTTTTTCTATGTAAGAAGAGTTTGCCATATACTCTTTAAGTTGCTTTAGAAGTCTGTGCAGGCAGGAATTCTGTCAGGAATTCTGTGCAGCCGAGGCTAACCCTTAACATTGTGCATTTTTTGCATGAGACCCTTTTTCCTGCTGCTTCACATCTTATTACTGAATCTCTTCCTAAGTGCTGTTCTGCAAAGAGATGTCCCCAATCAAACCCTTGACTTTCACTGTGAGTGTGTCAGACTGCTCCGTGTGCTGTGCTCAGATCGGAGCAGGTAACGCCTAACTCGCAACGAAAAATGTAGGAGAGGAGCCTAAACTGGGATGTTTCCCCCCTTCTTGTGCTCGTTGTCCACGCAGCATGCCCACGCTCTGGAATTGCTCAAGGATCAGCTCGTGGAAGGTGCGAAAGCGCTGGATGTCGGCTCTGGGAGCGGGTACCTTACCGCTTGCTTCGCCAGGATGGTGAGCTCGCGGGACTCTGACACTGGCGTGTGCTTTTCAGGGAGAGGAGGAGGTGGGAGGAACTGGGGAAGCTCTTCCCAGACCAGCTTGTAAACCTGCTGCATCTGCTGTGAGATGGTTTGGGTGCTAGCCTAGCTCAGATCGAGGGAGCGTGTTCATTGTAGATTCTTTTTAGTTTGCTGCTTAAGCAGGCACAGCCTATTTCTTTGGTTTCTAAACTCCTGAAATTATTTTCTGTGGTCAAGTTACTCTTCTCAGGAGGTTAGTCAGTCAAAAACTGGCCCTGTCACAGAAGCTGCTAATTCTTTAGTCAGTCAAAAACTGGCCCTGTCACAGAAGCTGCTAATTTTACCCAGTAATTGTTCCTTTGGAAACAAAGGATTACCAGGAATCCCCGTGGGCAGTGTCTGTGTATCCCGTGGGTAGCTGATACAACTGGGACCACTCAGCCTTAAAACCACAGGGCAGAGTACGTGCACCTCGTGTTCAGAAACCTGCTCTTTAGTTTCTCCCTGGAAATTCTCCAGTCCCCACAGTAACCTGCCCTATCAAGTACATCTCTGTCCCTGTCGGAGGTACACTGGTGTTTGTCCGCTGTGTTTGTTTTCAGATGGGCCCCACAGGGAAAGCCGTGGGTGTCGAGCACATTAAAGAGCTGGTACATGAATCCATCAGAAATGTCCAAGAGGATGATCCCACTCTGCTCAGCTCTGGCCGCGTGAAGCTCGTGGGTGAGCTCTCCGGTGCTCTGCCTGCAGAGCGCTGCCGCTCAGGGCGGCTGTCCCAGTTTGGGTTGCTGGTTGCCGTGGTGTTGCCAGAAAGCGCTGGCTGAGTACTGGCCGCAGTGGCCCGAGCCCTGCGGTGTCAGCAGGTGGGGTCTAATGGCCCAAGCTGTCTTACTGTACTCCTTGCTTCAAGTGTGCAGTGACTGTTTAGTTCAGTAAGAGACGCTCCTTGGAGGAGGGCGGTTGTACCACACCTGGGCTTTGGTTAATTCTGGACAGGTCTGTGCACACTGGTGTGGTTATGGGGAGGATAAATTGAGTCAGCAATTCTGTACCTGGAACCTCGAGCCCGCGCAAGCCGCTGTGTTACCGCAGGGCCCTCCTGGCTTTGTTCCTCCGCCCGGCACGGCTCAGCTCCAGAAATCTCTCTCCCTTTTTAAACAGTAAACCAGCAAAACTCAAATTCCCACCACAATCTCACGATGAAGTTTTCATCATCTAGATGTCAATTGAAAGGATATGGGAAGAATTACTTGCGCATGGAGTTATCAGAACAAAAGTGTTTTCTGCCTGATTTTTCCTCCGGTAGTTGGAGATGGCAGGCAGGGCTACCCCGAAGAGGCTCCTTACGACGCCATTCACGTTGGAGCAGCGGCAGCGACTGTACCGAAGGAGGTAGGAGTGACCGTGCTGGGTGGCTGCTGCAGGGTGCCCGCATCAGTAGCTGGGGAAAAAATAACAACTGGGGAACTCCTGGAAGCTTCTGTGTGTTTCCTGTGGTGCTGGCAGGCTTGTGCTTTTCGAGGTGTTGCAATCTTCACAGCGTGGCTTATTTCTGTTGTCTGTTTGGCTCTGCTGATTGCCATTTCTCTGCTTGCCAGCTGCTGAATGAACTGAAGCCGGGAGGTCGGCTGATATTGCCTGTTGGTCCCGAAGGCGCAAACCAAGTCCTGATGCAGTACGACAAAACCAGCGACGGGCAGATCATCGAAACACAGCTGATGGGCGTCATCTACGTTCCTCTGACAGATAAGGAAAAGCAGTGGCCTCGGTAAAAATCTGCCCTCCCTTGAGGAGCGTTTCTTCCTCACGGCTGTCCCTGTGAGCTTGTTCTCCTTGGCTGCTGGCTTTACTGACAGACAGAGTCCCGGATCCCTGGCAGATGTGGTTTGTAAGAGAAGACAGCGGCCTGGCTGTGGCAGGGCGCAGCAGAGCGGGCTGTTTTCTGTAGGTGGGGTTGCAGACTGAGGACTTGTGCTTTTCCCTTTCTCTGGTTTGGTGGGTTGTTTTGTTTTTTTTTGGAGCCTGTGCACTTTCATAATCGCCGTAGCCGTGTTGATGCTGTCGTGGAACCGAAGGCCACAAATGGTAACTGTTGGTTTTTCTTTGCCTCAGGGATGAATTCTGACAGACGGATGCATATCTCTAGTGACTGCAGAAAGCTCATGAATGGGACTGGTGACTGTAGATGGTCTGTATGGTTTTGGTTTTTGAACGGAAGCTTTAGCAGCAGCCGTGCTCACGAGGGCAAGTTCTGTGTTAGCAGAGCTCCTTACGGAGAGGTGGAGAAAAGGGAGCAGGAGCAGGGGCGGCTCGCGGAGGCCGTGTCCGGTTCAGGGCAGCGAGCGGATCCAGGTAACTCCAGCTGTCCTCTCTGAGCTGCAGATAACATCTATTCACAGAGAATTCCCAGAGCAGGCAGGAACACTTAAACCTTCGCTAAGAATATTAATATTGACTACTCTGCCTAATGCTTGACGAAATTAAGGCACAATTACTGTTTCAGAGCAGCCGTCTCCCCTGACTCGTCCAAGCTGAACTACGAGAGTGTGTCCTTTGCGTGTCTGGCAACTAATTTCATCTCTGGTAGCAACACTGAACAATTTGAGGCTAAAACCCCTGCTGTCTCGGCTTTTCCCTCTCGCCGGTCCCTCCTGCCGCTGGCCCTGGGCCGCAGGGGCGGCTGGACCGGGAGGGGTGGGAGCGGGGCGAAGGGAGGGGGGGCTCCTCTGTTACGGCTCCGGGGGGGAGGAGGAGGAGGAGACGCTGTCCCGGTGCTGCCCCGGTCAGCGAAGGCGCGTCCCCGGCCGGCCTCTGCCTGCGGCGGGGAAAGGGCGGGAAGAGCCGAAGGGGAGGCCGCGCGAGCGCGGGGAGGGGCGTGGCCCGGCGGCGATTGGCCGCCAGCCGTGCGTCACGCCGTACGTGCGTCATGCGTCACGCCGTGTGCCGCGCCGGCGCGGCGTGGGCAGCGCGGGTGTGCTCGGAGCAGCGGGGCGGGGGGCGGCTCGTTCCCCCCGGTACCGCCAGCGGCATGGCGGCGCCGGGCCCCGGGGACAAGGAGGGGGCGGCGCCGGGCCCCGGGGACAAGGAGGAAGCGGCGCCGGCCCGCAAGAAGCGGCGGCTGGCGGCCGGGGAGCGGTACGTGCCGCCGCCGCGGAAGCTGAGCACGGGGGTGAGCTTCGGAGCGGAGCATTTCGCCGAGACCTCCTACTACTTCGAGGAGGGGCTGCGCAAGGTGCGGCCCTACTACTTTGATTTCCGCACCTACTGCAAGGGCCGCTGGGTGGGCCGCAGCCTCCGGCACGTCTTCAGCACCGAGTTCCGCGCCCAGCCCCTCTCCTACTACCGCGCCGCGGCCCTCGCCGGCCGCCTCCGCCTCAACGAGGAGCCCGTGCGAGACCTGGACATCGTGCTCAAGGTGGGCACCTTCCCCCCCCGGCCCCAGCCCGGGCTGGCTGTCCCTGGAGGGGTCCTGGTGGTCAGTGAGGGGCCGGTGGCGGGCAGCGGGCAGGTAACCCAGCCTGGGAGAGCACAGCGCAGATCTTATTTCTGTTTATTTGTCGTGGACTGGTTTGGGTGGGAAAGGACCGTTAATGTCTGTGATGTTCAAGCAGAATCGGGTCTCCCAGGGAATCCTTACCCCAGCAGGGTCAGGAGCACGGAGCTCCCGCAGCCCTGCCTGCCCCACAGCTTCCCACTCAGCCCCGAGAGCAGGCGAGGCACAGGGGCAGCACTGGGGGCAGGTTATGGCATTCAGATGTTGATGTGCGGAGCTGTGCTAATTCCTGCATTCCAGGACAAAGGGGCTTCCATTCCCAAGCCCCCGTTGTGTGTGCCCGTCTGGGGGGGTTACGCAGACCCACCTCATGCTGATCGTTCCTTGCAGAGCAACGATTTCCTCAGGAACACGGTGCATCGCCACGAGCCGCCCGTCACCGCCCAGCCGATCCAGATCTTGGCGGAGGACGACGAGGTGGTGGTGGTGGACAAACCCTCCTCTTTGCCGGTGCATCCCTGCGGCAGGTTTCGTCACAACACCGTCATCTTCATCCTAGGCAAGGAGCACGACCTGAAGGAGCTGCACACCATTCACCGGCTCGACCGCATGACCTCCGGTGTGCTCATGTTTGCCAAGACCACGGAGGTGTCCAAGAGGATCGATGAGCAGGTTCGGGAGAGGCAGGTGAGAGCCGAGGGCTGCGGTGTTTGGGGGTCTCTTACACGGTATTTTTCTCGAAACAGGTCCAAAGTCTGACAAATTTTTGGCCTAAACACAAGTTCCCACAACAGCTTGTGGTGACCTCGCTGTCCTTGTTGTGTGAAGCATGAGACGCGTCAAGAGGGAAAGACTGCCTGAAAATGTAAAGGATTTTGGTAATCTTAGCTGGATGGGGATCCCCTTCCCTAAGGGACTGTGCAAAACAGTTACAGAGCAGTTGTAATTGTATGTGGAAATGTGTCAGTCATCTAATACTTCTTCAATTTTAAAAGTTTTAGATGTTTTTCTCACTGTTCTGGTGGCTCTTGACCCAAGTGGAACCGTAGCTGTAGGGTGTGAGCTGCCAGGACTTGCTGTGAGGCCATAAACTGAAGGTCACTGCGAGATTGCTCCTGAAGTTAGTATGAAGAAAATAGATCAGGTGGTCAACACCTTGTGTGGTGTCAGTTTACCAACGAGCTGGGAAGTGAGAGAGAAATTTAGGTTTAAATAACTGATTTTTTTGGTTTTCCCCCTTTCCCGTTCAGTTGCAATAAAATTTGGGTAGTATGTTGCTTACAAATGTATTTCACTAAAGAGAAAGAGTAGCTGGGATGGGACTCGGGTGTCATCAGGACACAGTTTTCTGCTCTGTTGTCCAAGTAACTCTCGTGTCTCCCCACAGCTGGAGAAGGAGTACGTCTGTCGCGTGGTGGGGGAGTTTCCAGAGCACCAAGTGGTCTGCGAGGAGCCCATACTGGTGGTTTCTTACAAAGTGGGCGTGTGCCGCGTGGACCCCAAAGGCAAGTTCTGCAAAACCATCTTCCAGAGGCTCAGTTACAACGGCAGGAGCAGCGTAGTCAAGTGTCTCCCGCGTACCGGCCGCACGCACCAGATCCGGGTCCATCTGCAGTACTTGGGGCACCCCATCGTCAACGACCCCATCTACAACATGGCTGCCTGGGGCCCCGAGCGCGGCAAAGGCGGCAAGGTCGAGAAAACCGACGAAGAACTGCTGGAGGCGCTGCTGGAGGAGCATCGTGCCAAGCAAAGCCTCGATGTCTTGGGTCTCTCGGAGGAGGACTTGAACTCCGGCGCTGGAAGTACAGACTGCGGGGATTCAAGCGACTGCACAAAGCCTTCACAGGCTGGACCTGTCAGTGAGAGCTCCTGCCCTGCCGGGGATGCTGCGCGTCCCGAGGGGGATGCTAAAGATCCCGAGAGGAATGCTGAGGATCCCAGGAAGGACGCTGAGGATCTCCAGAAGGACACTGAGGATCCTGACAGCAATGACGTAGCAGCTTGTCCACTGAACTCTGACACCAACCTGGAAACGCTTGAAAAAAATAAAGAGTTTGGTTTGTGTGAGAATCGGGATGGGCAAACTGGAGTAAATTCAGAAGAGAAGGACCCTTTGTGCGTGGAGTGCAAGATCAGGAGGCGGGACCCGTCTCCCAAGGAGCTGGTGATGTACCTTCATGCCTTGCGCTACAAGGGAGCAGAGTTTGAGTATAGCTCCAAGATGCCTGAGTGGGCAAGGGAAGACTGGGAGGAGTGACCGAGCACACGGGACACCTGCGGACATTGGCCAGGAAAGCATCTTGGAAAGACAAGATTGGCTTTCTCAGTGTGGTTGAGGTGAACAAACTGCCTGTGACTTGTGGTGGGGTGCGAAGGATTGTTGGGGCTGGAGAAGCCTCCTGGCAGATGGGCAGGAGTTGGGGCTGCCACACTGGATTTGTGTTGCCTTTCAGTGAACCAGCACTTTTGGGCAGCCGGTGCCGCTCGGCACGGGCAGCTCTGCCTTTCCTTTGCCTTTCCCCTCGGCATGCTCCGGCTCCGCTCCATTATCCACGTGGATAATCAAGAGCGTGCTCCTAAAAGCCAGCAAGTGATTTTCCCTCGGGGCTGCTGTGTTCTTGTGTCTTACGGTAATGTCCTTCAAGCTGCTGGATATCCTGGCCTACTCAAAACTGGGTTTACTCTATTTTATATCCATGCTGGTTTTAAAACTCAACAACGTGTTGGCCGAGAGCACCGTACGGTGCAACCAGAGCCCTGTGAAGCTGATCGACGCTGCCCTCGCTCTGGCAGCGACGTAGACTTGGCTTTGAAATGACTCCCTCGGTGTTCGTGCAAACAATTCCTTAACTTAAAGTTAGTAACTGTAGGGACTGATCACTATATTGGGCCTATTTTTGGAGGTACTAGTCCCCAGATTTTGTCTTTATGAGATTTCTAAGGTGATTTAGCCCGGTTGGTGTGGAACGGTTCCTAATATGGCTTCGGTGTGGCAATCAGCTTGAAAGAAAAACAAAAGCTGTTTTAGGATCCAGAAGACTTTCTTTTTTAATATATTTTATATCAATGTGTTTCCAGGATGATAAATATCACTGAGGTTGTTATTCTCATCAGTGTTTATATGGTCGCTTCTTGGCCTTGGGGAGAGTTATAATAATTCTGCTGTCTCAGGTTCTTTTTTTCCCCTGTGTGTGTCACCAGTGGTAGTGACCAGCTCCAGTGACTGCTGCACAGAACCAGAGCCTTTAACTGGGAAGAGCTGGGTTGTTTCAGGACTGTCTGCAGCCAGTGGTCTCTGGCCCTGTCTCTCCATACCCCCCTCTCTCCGCACCCAGAGGGCACATGCACAACATCCTACACTTCTGAAATATTCCAGATGCCTTTTCCAAAGGTGAAGAAAGGGATCCAGAGGATCAGCAAGTGTGATCACAGCCTTGCTGCAGTGGGGTCTGGTCTCTCCAGTGCTTGAGGGAGCTCTGGCTGTGCCTCAGCCCCCTCACGATGTGGTTTTCGTGCATCTTTTCGTGCCAGTTTGCCCATTTCGCACAGGTTACTGGAGAACTGCCCCCTTCCCGAGTGTCTGTGAGTGGGATGCTCAGGTGGGCCAGGCCCACGGGAGTGACCACCTTCCTCCTTGCAAGGCTCCCAGAACCACTTGGTGACGGTGTCACCAGGATCAAGACATGTGTACCAAACCAGAATAAACCAGTGCTTACTTTTCCAATAGCTCCAAGTAGCCAAGTGATTTCTTTCTCTCCTGGATCATCAGCTGATGAGTTGAATGTCTTCATAAAAGTTCACTCAGGTTTGTGCTTTGCTCTTCCACATCCTGCCAAGGGTTTCTCCTTATTTTAATTTACACTCTTATTTTTTCCTGCCATCACGTGTTAAGGCAGGCCCAGTGTGTAGCTACAGGCAGCTTGTTAAAGGAGATAAAGGGTCCTCTGTGCTTGAGGCATGACACTAAAAATGCGTCACCTACATTTTTCATGCACTGAAACACACATTTCCTATAACTGGGTCTGAAACTCGGGCACCTTCAGCGTATAATTACAGGTGTCTGCAGCTCTTACCGGCTTTAGATGCAGGGGAAAGGTGCGAAATGGTTTTAAATTAGACTTCGAGGTGTCCCAAGTTATATTGTTTGCGTGTTGCCCCCCCGCCCCCTTACAGGAAAGGATTTCTTTTTCTGTAAGAAATAAGCTTGTGCCAGTAGATGGAGACTGGAGGGGCTGGAGCCCAGTGCTGGGTTCTACCTTTTTCTGGCTATGCAGCTTTTAATTATCACTCCTTGCTGGTCAAAAAAAAACCAACCTGGGGCTTCTGTTTCCAAGATGCTTTGAAGAGTGGAAATTTAAGGTTGATTTCCCAAGGAGCCCACCAGGTCACATCAGTTGGGAGCTGGTAACCTTGCTGTGAACGTCCACGAGAAGCCGGCGTTGGCCGTATTGCTCACAGGGCAAGTGCTGCTGTTAGAGAGGCCTTGTGATAAATTCCCATCTAATTAGGTCCAAATTCCACACTGTGTCCTGGCTGCACATTAGTTATCTGGACAAAAGGTGAGTGCTGGAAGAAGTCCTTTCTGCAGGACACTTTATGGTACAGCACGGGACCTGGAGAACGTGCATCTCGGGGGTAGCTAAAGCACTTTCTGTACAAATAAACCCTCCCGAGGCAGCCCCGCTGGGAGCTTTGCTGTGTCTGACCCACTCCTTGCGTAGCATCGACTCAATTAACTCCTAAATCATCACCAAGCTGCCCCGTGGTAACACTTTTTTTTTTTCACATCATCCCCGCTTCCCGCAAACCAAGCCTGGCTGCAGCAGCTCCTGTCCTAAAGCAGAACATGACGTCATTTTCAGGGGGGTGCCAGGGTGGGTTTGGCCGGGGCTCCCTCACCCCCTGATGGTGCAGATAGCCACCCAAAGCTCCTGGGGAGGACCCGGCCCAGGGGAGACCCCCCCCCCAGCTCTGCCCAGGGACCTGGACACCCCTGACCACGACCCCTCGGCCTGCGGGACGCTCTCCGGGCCCTGCCAGGGCCATGGCGGCTGCCCCGGGGTCAGCTTGGCTGCTGCTGCCGCGGGTAATGGTTGAGGTATTGGCCTGGGGAGGGGGAGCTGAGGGGGGCCCTGCCCCTGAGGGGTGCCCCCCGCTCCTATCTTCCGCCCCTGCAGAGCTGCCCGCCTCCCCTCACGCCTTTCCCCGCCCCACGGGACAGGGCCCCCGGGCTGCCGCCGGAGGGAGGGACGGAAGGACGGAGAGAGGGCGGGAGTTCGCCGGGGCCGAAGGCCGCGCCCTTACGGGGCCGTGAGCCAGCGGCACCGAGCGCCGCCGTTCCTGAGAGGTGAGGGGGGATGAAAAAAGAACGCGAGGAAAAAAAAGTTATCTCCCGACGAGGATGGGATTCGAACCCACGCGTGCAGAGCACAATGGATTAGCAGTCCATCGCCTTAACCACTCGGCCACCTCGTCACGACGGCATCCCCTTTCTCCCAGCCTATAAGGAAGTATAAAGAGCCCTGGCACCGCCCGCCCACCGCTCTTACAACGAGATGGCGCCGGCTGCTCGGCCCTTCGTTAGCACAACGCAGAGCGGGGATATTGAGCGGGGACGGAGCATCCCCGCGCGGGGCCGGGCGCTGCCGCTCCAGCCTGGTGGCCGCGGGGCGCGCTGGCGAGGGGGAACGCTGGAACGGCAGGCGGCGGGCCGGTTCCGCGGAGGTCGCCATGTTGTACGGACGCCGGGGGGCGCCACGCTGTACGGTAGAGCGCCGCTGTGCCGCCGTCACGACGGCGGTTTGGCGCGAGGCGCATGCGCGGCGGGAGGCGGCTCGATTTGAACGGCGGAGCGGCCGCGGCCCCGGCCGATGGGAGCGGGGGGGGCCGGCGGGAAGCGCGGAGAGAGCAGCGGGGGGACCCCACCGGCGGAGGCCGTGAGGGCCGAGGCGGCAGCGGTAGGTGAGAGCGGCGGCGGATGGGTGCCTGTGAAGAGAGGCGAGGAGAGGCCGGGCCCGGGGAGCGCGGGAAGCGCCTGAGGCGGTGGCCGTTGCCCGTCGCTGGGGCGGATCCTGCGCGGGCATTACCGGGGAGGGGAGAGCAGAGAAAAGGCGGGAGCAGAAGGTCGGAGAAGACTCCCCCGCAGACCTGGCGCCTTTATAAGCCAGTGGGAAGAGGGTGGAGGGGCGTCGGGCCCGGGCCTGAGGAGGTTCCACCTGAGGTAGCTGGGGTCGGGGGCGGCCTGGGAGCCTGAGGGGAATCGCCGGAAAACCGGACCGATAGATGCGGGCCCGACCGATGCCAAGGAGTTCCCGTTTGGAAAAAACCCGTCTGTAAGGGGTAACGAGGTGTAAATTAGCGTCTGGAGGCTGCTCAGGGCAGTGCTGTCAGCCCTGTCAGGGCGGGAAAGGAGATCACACGCGGGGTCGTGAGGGGAGAACAAAAAGGACCCATAGCGAAAATAAATAGATTCTTATTCTTAAAGGAGGGGAGAAGGCCCAAGGGGGTTGCGTGGGCATCTGTAAGGGTGAACTGGAAAAAAATACGGAGTGATTCTTCATGTTCATAGCATGGAGCTGGGAGGTACTTAATTATCAAAAATATGTTTGCTTAAACAGAAATTTACTGCGAAAAAAAAATCTGTTGGCTAAGTTTTCTTATCGTGCTTTCTTGCCCCGTGTGAACATTGTCTTTGAGCAAACTAATGTTTCTTTCAGAAATAAGATTGTTCCTTTTCCTTTCCCCTGTAATTCAAACCCTGCTCTGCCTTGTGAGCAAAATCCCCATAATACACAACAGGGTTTTATGTGATTTAGTGTTTTTGCTAAATCGTGTCCCTTACAGCGCTGATTCTGCAGTACGTTTCTTGGGTGGTGTTTCCCAGCTCCGTGGGAGACTGAAGTTATGAGGAATATTAACCTGGAATGCAGAGCCCTGAATCGTGTTGCCATTCGCAAGAAACGTTAGACAATATTGTCCCTGTCAGCACCGGCATCTTGTCATCATGGGTTAATTCATTTTATCAAGGAATTCATGCAACTTTTGCTAAGTGTTGTAGTTTTCTGTGCTAGTGGGGAGTTACCGGCACTGGCGCGAGGTATTCCTGGAGTGGGGGGAGATTAGCGACTGAAAAATTGTTTTGTGTGTCAGAGGAAACTATCAGACTTTGTCTTGTATAAGGTTCGGTCGCATTTATGCCCAACAGTTACCAGAATCTTACCTTTAAATAAATGGTGCCTAACCAGGAAGACTCAAACTCTTCAGGCAGTTGTTTTAATAATATGATTTGTAACAGGAAAATGTGGACTTGAGAGGTCTGTTTTACTGTGACTAGAGAAAAACGGAGACAAAACGTAGAGCATCTAAGGCTAGTGTCTAGTTGTGGCTGTAGGTGGTTTTCTCACTGAGGTTCATTCATATTTTTGGATTTCAGTACTGCGTTTTACAGCAAAAACACATCCATAGAAATGGAGAAGATTTATGCAGACCTTAACATGGAAAAGTAAGTTGAAACCCTCTAAGAATTTTGTTGTGGTATAAATATTATCATTTAGAGGCAAAGCTTCTTAATCCTTGCAGCATCTCTTGAATTAAATGTTGTTTTGATTGTGAAGAAGAACAGGGAGTTTCCTTGAGTGTGTGTAGGAAAGCTCTGAGGAAATTTCATAGTAGTGAATTGTCTGGAGATAACTGACCATGGGTCTTGGAGGGCAATCTGCTGGACTTTCCAAAGCTTATTTTGAGGAACTTAGTGCTGAAATGACATATTCCAAGCAAACTTATTCATTTAGTTTCACGCTTGTAAATATAACGGAGAAATTAATTTCTTAACCTTAAAAGTGTTCAAGAAATATACTTTGGTTCAAGCTCATGCCCTAACACCTGTTTCCCTTTTTTCCCTCCAGTGACAATACAGAGCACATCAGAGGGAAGCGATTGTCCTCTGTGAGTAACTGAAGGCATTTCTCAAAAGAAAACCGTGTGAGTGAGTGAAGGAAAGGGAGGGAAACTGTGAAGAGAGAACTCATTCTCATCATAGTGAAGAAGAGCTTTCAAAAAGCAAAGAAAGAGCCTATTAGATTGATGTGATTGACTGAGGGAGGTTTCTCTCCAGCCAAGTCATCAGTTCTTGCCCTTGGAGCTGATCTTCTCAACTATTCTGGTTTCTTTTAGATTTTAAAGGCTCCGCGAAATCCCCTCGATGATCTGGGAAATGGGAATGAATTGACTCAGGTAGGTCTGTGAAGTCCGTGTGAGCCAAAGCAGAGCAGGATGCAGGAACAGCCCCATGGTTGAAATGCAAAGAGGAAATTTATTCTGGTGAACAGGGGGGATCTCTGCAGCAGTGCTTTTTCAGTGCCATTTCTGCCTAGGGTGTGTTCTGGGGACTAAGGTGCTACTTGCATCATATATTGATATGATTTCTCTGTTGCTGCTGACAGAACTACAAAACTCATCTTTTAGCATATAAGGCTTTTGATGAAAAAGCCTCAAATAATTTTTTTTAGGATATGAAATACGAGCCCAAAATGTTTCTGCACATCTGTTTCAAACCTGGGCTGAATTTGAAGCTGACAGTCTCCATTTAAACTGTAATACTTGTTGACATGGATGGATGGATGGTGCTGCTAACGAGTGATAGGAGTCTCTCAGACAGTGCTGTGACATCATTCATAACTGCTTGTGTTGCTGACATGATTTTTTTTTTTTTTAATTAGGTCTTTTACAGGTTTTGTTAGTTACGTGCACAGGAGTGGTGGCTGGTGTGTTAATATTTTGTATTTTCTTAACGAGCGTTCCACTGTCCTGAGACTGAGCTATTTAGTCAGGGAAGCTTATTGCAGACAAGTGCACAGCAGTGGTGTGGTGGGTTAACTTCCCAGGGTGTGTAAGGTGGCACCGCTGCGTACCCAGTAACAGTGCGTCAGCGTGGCCGTGTACTCGATGGCACCATCTACACATTTCAGTAGGAAGATGGTGACTGATCCTTTCATGAACCCTCCCTATCTCCCATAATGACAAACCATTATTACCCAGTTGTTTCTTTCCAGTTCTTGTAATGGAAAGCTAAAGAAAAAAAAATCCTGCAACTCTCTTGCTAAGCAACTACATATATTTTCCCTGGTATGCCAGACAAAAAAAAATGGCTGGAATTCTGCTGCTTGTGTTTGAAACCAGACAGCTCTCATGCTTAGTTTGAGGACGCTGCTAAATATCTGTTGTGCTTGTTGGGCTCGAGGGTTATTATTCTGAGATGGGGGTGGGTGGATTTTGTTTGTGTTTCCTGAAAAGCTGTGCTTCTTGTGGCTTACAGGGTAAGAGCTGTTCTCTGTATGTCAAAGTGTTGTGTTCTTTCTTGTCAGGATATCAACACAGAAAAACGTCGGAAAAACTCACGCCGTGTCAGCTTTGCGAACACCATCGAGTAAGTTTGATCTGAAGGATCCAGGTCTACATCCTTTATTGAAGCATAAAATGCAGGCTATAGGTAATAATCTGGTACCCCCTAAACCTGCTGTTTGCATACGTTTGTGAGTATTCAGCATAGGCTGACTGTTGTTATACTGTGGGGGTGCTCAGCCCAAGAGAGGCATGATTCATTTTCTTTTCCTAGCTAGGAAAAAAATACCAACAATCCAACAAAAAATGCTCCAGTGAATTTAATATAATTAGGAACTTTTGTTTCCCGTTAAATTTTTTAGTGATTTCCATCTTAATTATGATAATGGCATCTCCCTGCTGGGAAATTATTACAGAATTGTCAGGGTTGGAAGGGACCTCTGGAGATCATCTCGTCCAACCCACCTGCCAAATATGGTTGGGTTCAGTAAGCTGCTGGCTTTTAAAATCTCATTTCAGAACGTACCATGTGGAAAAGAGTTAAATTAGGACTGGGTTTGTTGTTGTTGTTGTTGTTGTTTTCCTTTGCTTCAAAACAGATGGTCTTGTGTTTTTCAAAAACTGGGTTGTTTTGTGTTTTTCTTAGCTGCAGAGTCTTCCAGAGAGATCTTAAGAATAGCACGGCAGAAAGTACAGGTAAAAATCCTTTCTCTTCTCCTGACAGGGCTCGCAGACTTAGCAACAAGATTTTAGCCTGAATTTCAGAAGTCAGGGCTGTCAGTGGCAGGTAAGCAACAGTAGGGACAGCTGTTCATCATGGACTGGCTGAGAACCCATTACTTACTGGTACTGTGGAATATTCTTGTAGCTGAGAAAAGGAATTACTTCCTTAGACAAAACACACCTAGAAACAAATCTGCGTTGAGGATTTAGATCTGAAGAAGGCTGAGCAGAATGTCATATTCACGCTGTCAAAGATTACCGAGGAGGAAGCTGGAAAGCTGATGCGTTTCCAAGTACTTGGCTTTCTCTGGGGTATTGCCACCATGAGAAGGCCCGTCAAGAGCGAGCACTTCAGAACATTCTTTTCTGTGCGCTTTACTCCTCTCTCTGAACGGTTTGGCCGTGCTTCTCATGTCGTAATGTCTCCTTTCCTTACCGCTTTCAGAGTGCGTGGCAGATTCGGGGAGCAACGTCCTGACTCATCAGTAAGTTTGAAAAAAATTCCCACTGCTGTCGAGCTCTCTCCTGCAAATACCTTTCTTCACATGACATGCAGCTATCACATTATTGCTCCTCGAAGAAATCCAGGATGCCTATTTATTTTAACAGATAATTGCTTTTGATTGGTAAAGAGGGGATACAGCACAAAAAGCATATAACCATGTTGTTCATTCACAAAAAGGTATCCGTTTCTGAAACATTGAGCAATTATGGCTTGAAACTGCTTCCTTCCAAAGCTGATTGCCTGGGAATGTTTTCCAGGAAAGCTCTACCAGCTTCCATATCTGGTAGACATAATTTTTGATATTTATTGCCAGAACTTTTTCCCTCAGGTACATGAAGTGTTAGTCTGGCTTCAAAGTTCTTGTCTAGATAAAACACAGTGATGGAATTTTTAAAGTTAAAATGACCTGGTCAGTAAAATAACTTAAGTTTATACATTCTGTGTGTGAAGGGGGATTTGTTACATTCAAAATATATAGCAAGGAAATGGCGCATGTACAGCTGTAGTTCACTCACACTTTTAAATGTAATGGAGTAAGATATATGTGTGTGTGTGCATGAGCATGTATATATATCTATAAAACCAAAAACCAGTACTCTAGCTAAGGTTTCTTGGTCTTGAAAGAGCAGTCAGTAAAACAGCAGAGAGCAGAAGGCATTGAAAGTTAGACAGAAAGCCTCACAAGTTGGACACTGTATCTGGCTTTTTGTTTTACAGAGAAGAGATTTCAAGCTTTAGGAACACGGCTTTGGTTTCCCAAAGAGAAAGGAATAACTAGAAGTGGAATGTCTGAGTTAGAAATAAAGAATATTTTCTCTTTTTTTATCTGCCACTGAGGAATTAAAATGCCACCTGTGTGTTGAACAGTGGCGTGTGGCATGCCAAGATGAGAGAATCTCATGGGAAAATAAGATTGCAACTCAAATTAGAATATATTGAAGACATATAAGTAGTGTCTGATACCTGCTGCCCAGCCCTGTACGAGCTCCGCAGAGCTCTGCCTCTTCAGTGTGTTGCTGAAGCTGCTCTTGTGAAATCTTTTAACAATCTGTTTACCTAACCCACCTCTTTAGAAATGAAGAGCCCGACGCTGTGCCGCACGAGATCACTGGTGAGTGTGGAAATAGATCTCATATCAGAATGACTGTCTCCAGTAAAAACTCTTGATTCCCTCTGAATAATTTGAACACCCCTAGAACAGTTTCCCTGACCGAGACGACTTGCGCGACCGGGCTCCGTCCCGTGAAGCTGTTTACGAGCGTTGTGTTGCAGCAGCATGGGTGGCTCTTCCATCTGCTCAAGCGAGTACTGAAAATAGTTTTCAGGATATATTTGGGTGTAATTGTACTTAGTGGCGTTTGTGAAACGAGCACGTAGATCTTCAATTCAGTGGATAAAATTGTACGAAAATAGTGCAACAAATGGAGTATTTTCTTTTCTTTCCACAGGGATGAACACACTGCTTCATGCCCCTATCCAGGCAGTGGTGCAGCAGACTGAGGTATATGAAGGCTTTCATTTTTTTGGTGCTTAAAATATCAGTGTCCAAAATACGTTCCAATAATTTGTGTAGTAAAAATGACAAGTGTAACTCAACTGCCTAAAAAAGAGATCCTCGTAGTCACGTAAAATTCCACTGAAAGCTAATCTTTGCTGCTTTGAAGTATTTTACTAATCTGGTAGCCATTGTACTGCAGTGTTGGTACCTCTGGCTTCTAAAATTGCTTGGGAATTTTCCCCTGGCTGAGCTAGTTCCTCCCTTCTTTTCAATTCTTACCTAAAAATATGCAAAGGAGCTTATGTTTCAGATAGGTCTGGTTATGTACTTTTTCCTCATGTATTTACTCTCTGCTGGTGTGTTTTTGTCTTCTATGGGTAGAATTCATATGCACAAATGTACTTGCTGTTCCTTCTGTTACAAAGCTTTAGACAAATTGCAGTGATCAGCATAAAAAGGTAACAGAATTTCTTCATGTGAATCAAGTAATAAAGCACAAAATTCTCAGCTAAGATCTTCACAGGCACAACTGCACAGAAATCCTGGACTGTGTCACTTTGGTGATGGTGTTGTGGCGCCGTGCTGTTCAACAAAGCCACTGTTGAACCAGTCTCCCTTCCTGCAATGGCTGCTGGCTTCTATGTTGAGTTTAAAGATACAGCTTAAAAACATATGGCAGCTCTTGTTAAGGCATGTTAAAAAGCAAACCAAGATGCTCAACAGTTAAAAATCTAGTGATGAGATGATGTGTACTATGAGGCTGTAGCGGTCAGATGAACGCTCTGTCTCTCCTTGCTTCGGGCAATGTGCTGCTTCTAGGATATTTTATTTCTTGCATTTATAAAATAGCACTTGCAGTTTGAAGTAAACATGAAGCTCTTCCTAATGCATTCTTTATTTGGGATTAAAATATAGTTTTATATCTTGTTACTGGCCAACTTTGCCCTACGGCTTCAAAACTATATCCTCTGGCCTAAAATCTCCCTACTCAGTGGCAGGAAAGTCTTTTAAATCTTCTGACTTGGTGCTGCTGCTCTGGGGCGTGTGCATGATAAACTGGGCAAGGTTTTTACCAGCAGTTAGAGGGTGGGAAGGAAGGCTGGAAACCACGCTGTCGAGACAGAAAACACTGATCCATAAGGCTCAGTAATTGTTCCATGCTCACCAGGATATGTCTAGATATGAAGTCTTTGCTCAACAGTAAAACTGAGACACAGCCTTTCAGAAAAAGCCATTTAAATGTGATATGCTCTAATAGTTTAGTCATCATCCTTTCAATGTCTTACTGCTTACCGAGGGGGACTGACAGCAATTATTTTTATCTTCTTCCCCTCAAAAAGAGAAATGTAAAAATAGTTCTATTACCTTAGGACTGCATTAATTGACTTTTGTTTTAAATAGGATAAGCCATTGTATCATTTTAAGTGTCAGTGGCTGTAATTTCTTCCTGGCTTTATTTGTTTGGTTGGGTTTTTTTCTTCTTTTTTAGGAAGATGATGTGGACAATGCCATCCAAACGACAAACAGGCACAACACCACCCTCATCTTTGCAGATGAAAATGAAATGGATATGACCTCAAGTCACACTGCAGTGATTACACGTAACCTGAAAAGCAACCAAGCTGACGAGACTGAGAAAATAGATTTCACGTCATTTCTGTCTGGGTTAAACTCTAACAGTGCCAAGGCAGAAGGGAGCAAAGAATTTACGTTCTTCTCTGACCCTACAAACCACTTGTGCCCGTCCCTTGAACAGAAGGAAGATGTTACTACCGTGAAAAAAATAAATTTCAAGGAATTTTTGAAAAGCCTGAAGTCGAGCGAAAAGCCACCGACTCCTGTTGAGGGACCTGATAAGGAGAACATTTTTTGTGACCCCTCACAAGTCTCCGAAGATGTGGCTCGACCGTTGGCCAAATTCCTGTATTCCCATGAGCCACTGGACACCTGCAATGTAACAAAAGTCTTTAGAGAGCAAGATGATGGAATGGAAATGACCAAATGCCAGGCACCTGATGTTAAAGCCACGTTTTCTGGTGTGTGTGAAGCTCCAGCACAGCAGCTGCCGGCTGCGGATGTTACCGAGGCGTTCGCAGACGATGGAATGGATATGACAACTAGTCACACAGCAAAAGTGTCTTTTCCCTTCTCCAGTGTCGGGAATCAAAGTCTAAACTTCAAAAAGGACTTTCCATCCGCAGAGTCGGATAATTCTATATTAAAGACAGCATCTCATCAGCACTTAGTTGTCCAGCATGACCCTCGACTTTGTACAGACAGAAAAACAGTTGATGTTGAAAACAGAGGAGATCCTACAGTGCTGCAAACTGTTAAACAAGAGGCCAGAACAATGTCTGCCATCCCAGGATCCATTTCTTCTGAGACTGTCTTCCGAGGTGATAAAACTGCGGCTTTTTCTAAATGTGATGTCATGGAAATGCCTGGGAATTACACAGATGTAATCTGCAACACCAGTACCAAAGAAATGAACAGTTCACCTCACAAACCTTTTGAAAAGCCAGGTAACACAAACTCTTTGCTGGCAGAAAGCCGACATCCTGCGCTTGGCAACGGGGACGTTACAAAGAGTCTGACGTCGTCAGATAATCGAGCTCCTGTGTCATATGGACCTGGTGCAGCTGAACTGTCCTCGAGCTCAGACCAACGAATTGAGAAGGTGACCCGAGATCACGGGACTGCTTCAGTGACTGTTGGCTTTGATTCCTGTATGAGTTCGGTGTCCGCTGGTGTTTCTACCAGCAGGCTTCAGCACAGGCTGGGAAACTCCCGACTTGTTTCTCTGCCCGGTGAGAAGACAATGATATTCTCCGGAGAAGATATGGACTTGACTAAAACCTGCGTTGGGAAGGGTGATGGAAGGAATGTTGAAAATGAATTTCCTGCTGTAGCGTTCACCTCTGTCACCTGCAAACCTCATTTGCTCAGCGACAGATTTGCATCTTCCATTTTAAACGAGCAGGAAGAAATGGAAATAACGAAGTGCCACGCTGTTGTCATTGATGATCAAAGCCAGGGCATAACTGCAGAAACAAAACAAATGCATTGTAAAATAGTTTCAAGAAAAAAACAGAACAAAAATATCAGTGGAGGTGCAAATTCTCTAGACACGGACAAGGAAAATCTTGAGGTGATCAGCATTGATGGGAATATTAAAAAAAGCCAGGCTACAGAAACGAGTAATAAAAGGCTTGAGGTGATAATGGTTGATAAGAAGCCTGGAATAACAAACTTTCAGACAAGTGGTCCAAGTTCCTGTGCAAAAAGTGTTCATTCATTACAAGAGCAAACGAGAGAAGACCCTGAGAATATTGTCCCCAGTGCCTGTCCATTTGTGTCCTTGCAAAGTCAGAAAGCTGTTAAATTGAAACCTTTGGAAAAACCCCTTTTAAACACTTCAGTTTCCTGCACCACTGACAAAACAGGCACGTTTTCAGGTGATCAGAACATGGACATGACCAGAACTCATCCTGCTGCCTTTGCTGTTGCTTCTGTCAATACAGTACAAGAATATGAACATCATAATCAAAATAATGTCATATCTAAGCAGCTGCAGAACCAGACCCTCCAGCACCCTGGTTGTTCTGGTTTGGATCTCACCGGTCAGATGGCAGCAACAGAACGTGGGGACTTGAAAATGAACCCAAATAAGCAAACCATTACTCCTTTGGCTCCAAGTGGTTCCTGTATTTCCAGCAATGAGATTCCTCCCTCTGCAGTGAAAGGGAACGCACAACCTGGAGCAATATTAGCTGGAAGTTGCCAGAACTTAGATAGGCAAGAGAAAACCCACACCCTGAAGGTAGGAAACAAAACGTTGCCAACTCGAGCAGATTCTGAGAGGGACTTTTCAACTGGTAGGAGAGGAGAGGATTTTAAACCCCCCTGCTCAATTGATGGCCTGCACTCGCAGGGTGCTGAAGAGACCTCTCTGGTCAATCCATCTGAACCACGCAAGGGAACTTCCCAATTGTCTTCGTTTTTAGAAAAGTCAGTTGTGTTTCCCTCTGATGAAAACATGGACTTGACAGGAAACTGTGTGGTGATGGTTCCTGATTACAACGTCAATGCTGCTTTATCAGAAGGAAAAGCAGTACCTGAATACCTTGTTCAAGAGGAAAATAAAATAATGTCCTTAAAAAAACGCACCCTGATGTCACTAAACAGTCAGGAGCCACCTGCCTGCGAGGTGTACTCCGTGGTATCTGGCCAGAAAATGTTAACCACACGTGGTTTAACACATTTGCCTTTTGCAGGAGAGAAAACCACCATATTTTCAGAAGATGCTGATATGGACATCACCAGGAGTCATACAGTTTCAGCAGACAAAATGATTTTGCAGCGCAAAAAGTCAAATGATGACATATCCTTAATACCTGGAGATAAAACTTGTATTTTTACCTACAGTGACGACATGGAAATAAGTAGAGTCGATACTGTTGTGATTGATAAATCTATGGAAAAGGCCGTGTCTCAAGGGCTGTTTAACGTGGCTAAAAGGACTGGAAGGAAAAGTTTGAAGGGAACAGCAGGAGAAAGGACTGTTTTATTTTCACCGAGAGATGAGAATAATGACATGGAGATCACAGAGAGCCACACGGCTGCAATAGGCCGTGAAATTGTCTCACAAAAGGTGGGAGGGCTCCCTTCTGTATCCTCAGCCCCTGTGAAAACTGTTCTGTTCACAAGCAGCCCAACTGACCTGGACATTACCCAGTCTTGCTCTGCTGATAAAATCCCCATAAACGTTGCCCGTGATGATAAACCGACCTCGGGCGAGGCGGCTGCCCAGCAAGGCCTTCCAACCGGAGAAGCTACTGTGTGTGCTGAGGATGACATGGAAATCACCAAAACCCCTAACGTGGCTTTGGAAGCAAATTCCTTGCCAGGTCAACAGCCCGGTCGGTCTGTTCCTTCAAGTTCCACGATCATGTTCATGAGTTACCAGGCTGACATGGAAATGACCCAGTCTCACTCCACGGATGAAAATGTTGGCAGAGTTCTCCACGAGGACAGATCTGACCTGCCGAAGCAGGTTGGCCAGGAGGCTGTTCTTGGTAGCAGAACCATCATTTTTCCTTCAGCTGAGGATATGGAGATCACTAAAATCGATACGGCTGTGTTAAGTGGTGAAGTCAATGCACACAACAGAAAGTCTGTTCCAGCTGGTTCCGCAGCTCCTGCTGATAAAACCACCCTGTTTACCCACAATCAAGATGACATGGAAATAACTGCGTCCCATACTGTTGCTGTCAATAACAATATTAACGGGTTCGAGACCCGAGAAGTGTCTCCTAAAAGCACTCGGCAAGCAGGCTTGCGTGGTACGTTGCTGTCTTCTTGCAGAGATAAAGTAGATTCCTCACATGTGAGAGACCTGAATGGTGGATGTCACACAGACTCCAAGGACAAGCGCGATATTCCCTCTTCTGCTTCCTCAGCCCCAGCGTTTCCTGGTGAGAATGGAGCCATCAAGGGCCCCAGTGGCACAACACCAGATTCTGTTTATTCTGTCTCGCTTCCAGAAGAGCCTGTGGCTGTGCAGACACCCCAGCATCCTGTCCCTCCCACGGATGCTTCTGTCCCTGTAAGCAGTGAGCAGGGTCTTGTACCACCAGAAAACCTGAAAGCAAAGAGCGTGCCTTTCAAGCTTCCAAGCAGTAGGGCCTTGGACCGCGGTGAAGAAAGCAGTGATTTGGTATCCCATGTTCCACTTCCCCTCCAGCAGCCAGAATCTTTGGTGGGTTCCTCAGATACATGTGGTGCTCAGAGAAACCAAGTGCTGGAATATGATTCGTCTCGACGTGAAGAGCTAGGTACAGCCTTAGGCTTGGCTGGAGCAAGCCTTGGTCCGGTTTCCAACGGGGAATCAAAGGAAAAGAAGGGGCTGTCAGCTGATGGGGAGACACCTCCAACAGACTTTCAAATAAACTCTGAACAAACTAAGCAACTTTTGGTCAATGGCAGTCCAAGAGACCAAACAGAGCCCACTCTTGCACCTGAATTATCAGGTATTTTAAATGTTTATTCAAAACTGAAAAACATTAGAAGGAAATCTGCCGTTTTCTCCATTTCTGAAACTACTTGTTCTGACCAGCTGCCCAAGTCATCAGCTCAGCCAGAGGATGCCTTGAGGTTAGGAAAAAATACTGTAAATGAACAAAATCATTTATTTTGCACCCAAGAGCAGGAGAACACGTGTCTTGAATTTGGAGCGGCTCCCATAGATGCAAATGTAGGTACAGCACTTAAGGATAAATATCAAGGAATAAAGGTCTCTCTAGGTATCTTCCAGCCTAAACTGCCCAGCAGGAGAAAGCCTTCTGCTTCTAGTGTGCAGGATGTAAATGCAAAATCTTCAGACAAAGGAGAAGCACCACTTTCAGAAGTAAGTGTAAACACTGGTGAAACCCCAGGTACCAACCAAGCTAGCAGGCAGAACTTCAGCCCTTCTGAGTTTATAGCAGAAGAATTTCTTCCTGTTTGCCTGGAAGAAATGGATTCAAATGAGTCTGTTAGCTCTGAACTCGTGGAAAATTCTTGCAGAGAGACGAGCAAAAGCCGAATCTCCCACAATGAAAAGAATCAGTTTGAAGAGACAAAAACCTGCAACACAAAAAGAGCTTTGGAACAAGATGGGGAGGATCTTCAGAGTCCAAAGAAGGTGAAGAGGGATGAAAACTTGGATGGTGGGGACTCCCAAGACTTGCAGGTGAGCCTGACCACCCAGGGTAAGGGTACAGTGACACTAACAGGACTCTGGTTTACATTTGGGTGTAAGCAGGTCTATCAGTAGCTTTTCTTCTTTCTCCAAACCACCAGTTTGCTGCTGTTTTGCTGGCTCATCCACTGTATTTTTCTTTGTTTTGCCAAAGCAGAAGAATGGGGTGGTTGTGTGCGGCTTTCCTGAGCTGTACACAACAGATAGAATGAGGGATATGCCCACTTGAAACCATTTTCCCCACAGTATCCTTTTCATCTTTTCTCAACTAATTGATCTTGCTCCCCTGAACTGAACTATTGGCTTGTTGTTGCTGAGGTACAGTGACAGAGTGAGGCCTAAAGCAATTACTTCAAACCCAAACACGGATGTTTAGTTTAAATGAGCTTTTTTTATCAACAGCAAAAATTGTAGTCAAATCAAGAAAATCGGTGCAAATATGGAACATTCATCTGACCTTAAAGTAAGTCTGTAATCATCAGTAGAAAATTTCTTGTTCCAAAAGCTGGAAGAGTGCTGTGGTGACAGCTGCTTTGCTTCTGAAATGACCTAAGGGTTTTGCAGCTTTACTTCCTATATGACATCACAGGAAATGGCTTTACCAGCCATTCACCAGTTTGCCATGGTGAATAGATGTACGATGTGCTGCTGCTAAAAATGAAACAGTTCTGAACGTCAAGGAACAGCTACAATACATTACTGAGGAACTTAGATTATTTCATAGAGCTCCTTTAATTTATTCTTTTTTTTCCCCTCTAATATTAGGCTACCTTTGGCGCTGTGTCTCAAAGCCAAATAGAAGTCCATGAAGGTGAAGATCCTCCAAACCAATCGGCTAAAAGCCCTAACGGCACCCACGCCAACACCAGCAGCTCTCTGGATTCTGTTAAGGCTGACACAGAGCTAACAAGTAAGGCTGGCATAGAGCTAACAAGTAAGGCTGGCACAGAGCTAACAAGCCAGGCTTCCCTTGTGGTCACAGTCTCAGACCTTGTGTTCTTTATGCTTAGTCGAGGACGGTCCCCACCTGTGCCATATATGTTGTTTGGAAAAGGCCTTGGATACCTCAGTGCTTGCCAGCCAGCGTGGTTTTGCGTTCTGGTTAAGAGTCTGAGGAAAACAGATGGGAAGGAAAAGGAGCAGAATTCCAGTGCAGCTTTGTTTTCAAGGGCAATGGGCAGATGAGGCAGTTGAGTTGCCTTAGCTCAGAGCAAAGGCCCAACTCAAACTCTGCTGGCCCGAAGGTGGTCTTGAGCTGGTCCCACAAAGGAGTCTGCCTGTCTCAGTGCTGTGCTCTTGGAAGACTCCTCAGAGTGCTCTGCAGGGACAGGCTCTGAGCAGGCTTAGTTAGCTCTCACTAATTAGCTGATACCTAACAATGAGGCAGAAACCTGCCAATTATCTGATAAGTGATATCTTGCCCCTTATTTACAAAACAATTCCAATTTTGGCATATGCCTTATCCAGGACAAGTTGAGCTCTTGCCTTTCCATGAGAAACTAACCCAGTTTCCAAAGCCTGAAATGCCATGTTTTCACCCCAAAAGCTGCTGGCACCTCAGATGCTCTTTGGTCTCTGTGTATGTTTGATCCCCTCTGTGAACTGGCTGGAGTCTCTTCCCAGTTTTATTACTCTTTAGTACATTCCATATGGCTTTCCTTCCACAGAAAAGTGAACTCTGTCATTTAATTACCCCCTGACACAGATTTTATTTTACATTAGATTCTTAAACTAATGCTTCTCATTTTTCCTGAGTAGTTGTTTCATCTGTTATTCCATTCAGTACTAGAAACACACGTAAAGGTCAAACTCTACAATTGCTTTTTTTCCTAGAGCTAATGAGCTTATGTGCATGTTTCTGTAAGAATATTATTAACCCCAGCAATATCCCTTTTTTGTTGTTTTTGTGATCTTTTGCTAGTTCACCCAAGCAGTCAGATGGAGTCTCAGCTTCTCACAGACAGCATTTGTGAAGATACCTTACGGGAGGTATGTAAACAGCTGGAAGGGGCTGACTTCTCCAAATAGGAAAATTACTCATGCGTGTATATGCAAGTGAACGTTCTTGCTTGAAAAGTGTACTTACCTGTGCTGTTTTCCCAATCTTCACAGAAATTTCAGAATGGTGTTATCACAGTTGGGGAATTCTTTACACTTCTTCAGGTCCATGTTGCCATTCAGAAGCCCCGACACAGTCATATTCCAGCCAGTGTGAGTACCCGTCCTCTGATATGTGGAATGTAACTGACTTTAAATTATATTCTTTTGTTTTGTTTTTTTTTTATTATTATTATTTTCATCAACTATCCAGTCTGCATTAACAGCCTTGGAATGAGCTAAACCAGAAGCGAGTTCCACCTCGACAAGTGTGTTAGGCACTGTGTGCTTCCTCTGGTCTCTGCTTGTTTACCTCTGATAAGTCTGATGCTTTTATTTTTTTTCCTCGTCACTGCTGAAAAATAGAATAGATTTCAATCTCTTCACAAAATACCATATATTCAGGATTATCTGTTATTGGACAAATACTTTAATTCTTGCTTTTTAAACTTGTTCTAAGGATGTTAAGTTTGAAGGTAAGAATTAGCTCAGTCTAACATTTTCACTTTATTTTCTAGCAAGAGCAAGTAAAAAAAGTCTGTGCATTTTGGAGTTCTTTAAAACTGCTATGACAAAAGAATGAAAACTGGTTAAAAGAAACACAGCTAATATCATTTGTATTGATTAAATGGCTTCCTTTATGACTTCTAAATCTCTTTGTTTTTATTTCAAATGCTGTACTGTCTTAGTTTAGTTTATGCTTTCAGTTTGCAAATTGATTCATACTGAGCTGTTCCTAAATATCCATCAGGCTTACAAAGCTCTGACTGCTGACTCATATGACAAAAAGCAACCACCTCACCACCCCACTCCCCAAAAAGCCCCAGAAATTCGTCTTTCTCTGAAGGGATAGAATTGATGTCCCTGACTTCTGTGCTTCAGTATATAATAGCTTGCTGAAACACCCGCGGTGTATTTATCTGATGTGCCTAAGCCATGTTGAGAACTGGCAGCTCCAATTCTGCATCCAGCCTAGCTGTTGTTAAGTGCACCAGGCTGCCTCTGTTAGGGTTTGGGTTTGTTGTGTTCTGCAAAAAATAAAGGTTCTGGGCCTTTTGCTGATTTCTGTACAGGAATGGATTGGAAGTTACTGTTTCCCAAAGAGATGCATTTTTGTTTCTTTACCATTTTCCCCTCTGTTTTTCCCCAGTGTGCAGTCAGTGCCTCGCCCACCCCAGAAGACCTCCTTTACAGCCAGTATGTTTATCGCCCCAAGGTGCGTATTTATGAAGAGGATTGCCAGGCCCTTTCCCAGAAGATAGAAGAGTAAGTGTTTTTTCAGTTACAGAGTATATTAGTAACTCTATTTTCTCGGCTCCGGTTGCATGTGAAGTGGCCTGCAGGAGGTTAACACATTACATATGGGAAAAACAAAAACTGATAGTTAACCTACTTCATGCTGGTAGCCAGTTTATCACAGATTTAGATGGTACAGGGCTAATTCTTGGGGAAGGCTTGTGATTATGGAGATAAATTACTTGAGGAAAAAAACCCTTTAATTTTCTTCTACTATTAGAGTGCTTAGTTGCACATCAGAGAAGTTAAACTTTGTAAATTGTATCAAAAAATGATCAAACTTAGAAAGCAGAATTGTAACTGGTATGAGTCTGTTGCTTGTTCCCATTTTCCAGTGTTTTATTAGACTGAAATACAGTTCTGATCTGTTTTCTTCTCTGAAGGATGCTCCTGGCCTTTTACAATTCATGTGCAAAGTCAAGTTTTATGAGAAAATTCCAAATCAGTAGCAAGATTTTTTTCCCAGCCTCACTATCTCCACTTCCCATTTCTTTGGCTCTCTAACTCTCTGCCTCCTGCTCAGACCTGCCCTCACAAAAAGGTTGCAGGAAATGAACTCTCTGTTATGTGCTGGAGTTTAACCAACACGGTCCCCGTTTGATCAAGGCTCTAGAGCATCTCTCCGAGATGTAGGACCCAACTAAATGAAACTATCTACATTTGCATGCTTTAAGTAGAAAAGGAGAATGAACTGTATAAACACCAGAATGCTGGGTTTGTGCTCGGAGCATTTGCAACAAGACTTTCTTTCAACTGTTTTGGTTTGGTTTTTTTTCCCCTTAACATTTCAGGTTAAAACTGTATGTAAATGTCCAGGATCAGCTCCTGGTGAATGTGAATAAGAGTTTGTGGGAAGTCATGAAAACCTGCTCTGATGAAGAGGTAACGTTGCATGAGGAAATAATGTTGTTTCTTACATAATGGAGAAGTAAGGTTAAGTTACGTTAAATAAGAGCCCGAATAGTCACAGAACAACAGTGGGTGGGCAGGTGATATGAGACAAAGTATTTTATGAATGAAAAGCTGCTGTGAGAACTTCCAGTGTGTCCAAAGAGTGCAAGGATATGTTCCCTTCAAAACAGATTGAGGGGAATACATTGCTATAAAACAAAGTTGATAATTCAAGTAGGTAATTCAGGAAGAAAAGAGAAGAGAAACTTTAGTGGGGCCTAAGCAAACAGTGCAGTTGTGGAAGGGGAAAAAATGAGCTGCTCTTATTGTAGAGACGCGGTTGGTTCTTTGGTGGAGCAGAATTGTCCATTAATGCTTTTGGGCTCAGAAGGATCTGTGACATTGCAAGAATGAACAGAAAATGTGCCACTACACAAAAATAAAACTGGTACAGGGTTTGGAGTGCAACAGCAGTGTCATATGCCAGAATAAAAGAGGAGGCCAGAGGGTGTTGGAAGGAGAATGCTAATGATAATGGGCACAAAAAGGCAAAACAAAGACATCTGCATTTAAAAAACAGAAGCATTATAAAAGTATTCCAGCCAGAATTGAGAAAGTAGGTCAAGAGGTTCTGTTTTCTGTGGTTTTAATACCAAGGATATAGATCTATTCAATGAAAATAGTCAAAACTGATAAAAGACACTATTTTTCATAGTTCATACTTAGTTGGATAATGGGATGTTGGGAGGAGCAGAGAAGGGAGAGAGTCTGAAGTGTCAATTGAACTTTTGTTGCACATTCCCATTTACTTTCTCTCCTGTATTTTCCCTTTGATGCAGCTGAGGAGCTTTGGAGCAGAACTGAACAAAATGAAATCCTATTTCACCAAGGAGAGTAAAATCTTGGCCCACAATGAGAAAGAGACGTTGTACAGCAAACTGGTGCAGAGCGCACAGGTAACGTGCCGCGGGGCTGCGGAGCTTTGCCTTTAAAAAAAGGATCTTCTACTGTATTTCCTCCCTCTTTGTCAAGTGTAGGAGCCTACTTATTGTACGTAAGTGTGCATTCCCTTTTATTTATGTGCAAATGTAAAACGCACGGGGACGGGGACTTCCTTGCACTTAGACTAGAGGAACCTTCTGCCTAAGGAAAGGTCTTGGCAATTAGAGTGAAAAATGGGAGTATTAGAGGAAGTGCTGTCAGAAATTAGCTCTTTATACTGTAATAATGTCAGTATTAGTAACTAAGATGGAAATACAGAAGTGATAGGTAAAATCTGTATGTGTTAAACCTCCAGAATTTATTAATTTCCATGTCTTATCCCTTCATGAGAAAAGTCATTAGAAAGATACTCTGTTTATTATCTAGTACTTTCATACACATAGCTACTAACTTTGTGTTTGTTAGTCTGCCTCTGCCTTCTAATGACAGGTTATATCAGCATCTGTAATTAGCTCCTTAGCAAGCAAAGATCCACATGCTGGTCCCAGAAGACAATTCAGCTTTTTAAATCTCATTGACTTGAGTACAATTTTTCCATCTTAGGAACAAGAGGAAAAGCTGCAGTCAAGAATAGAACAGGTGGATGAATTGCTGAAGGAGGCAGAGAGCTGTCTCATTGCTCTGCAGCCAGGTATGTGTTTCCTAATCGACGGCCAATAGGCTGATTTCTCATTTTTACTGCAGAGCTGCTGTTTTAAATGGTCAGCTCAAGGCTCTGTGTTCGGTGGTTGCTTGGAATTTTACAGTTCCTTTGTTATGACTCTGCTGTTTTCAGCAAAACTCCTTCAGCTGTGTTCACACGAGCTGCAGTCAGCGCTTGGCATTGCTGCCCAACGATCCTCTGTGTGTTTTCACTTCTTCCAACTGAATTTTCTTCCAGTGCCTGGAGTCGAAATCAAATTGCACAGCAGCAGCTTTGAAACAATGCAATAAAAGGAGTTTTCCTTGTTAGCTCTTAGTTCTTGATGTTTTTGTTAGATACCCTTCTGGCCTTTTGTATATTTTTCATAGTTAGCTTTGAAATACTAAGACTTATAGAACCCACAGACAAATAAAATGGAATCTAATTTTGCATCTGGGAGTTCTGCAGAGACCTTATCCTTCTTTCCCACAGATTCAAGCTGGGAAGAACAGGAAGCAGACTGCAGTGATGATATGGCCCAAGAGAAGAAGCTAGAGGAAGGTAATGGTGCTGAATGGCACTTTTGGGTTTGTTTTTTTAAGTTCTGAAGAAGGTGGTACTCAGTCCCAACCCTGATATGGATGCAAACACTACTGCTTTCTTATCCTCACCGGGTATGGCTAATTACAGAGATGTTAATGTACAAAAAGGACTGGTTTTCCCCTGGAAAAACAGAGTTTAGAACTCAGTGCAGTGTGATTTGCAGAATGTGTTCTGGCCATCACATTCAGCACTTTAATTGTTCAGTAATTGCTAACCTTTGTCAGCTGCATATCTGCATCCAGGCAAGAGTGACAGCCATCCAGCTGAGATCTCTCACACTGTTAGGAGCAGGGACCCCACAGCAAGCTCAGCCTTTCTGCGCTGCTCTTTTCTCTCACAGTTTTTGTCCCTTTCTTTTAGAACTGGAAAACGTCAAAGCCCAAGAAGAGGAACTGAAAAGGTAAGAGGATCTAAAGACCTTAAATAACATGTATGCATTCAGATTTTAGGGGGTTGTTGGTTTTCTAACCAGTGTGGTGGTTTATCTGTGCAGAGAACTGTCAGATCTGGAGGCTGAGAATGAGCAAATCCTTGCTCGGATCAACCAGCTAAAGGAAGAAGAAAAAAGCTTCCAGGACCTCCTGGAGAGATGCGAGTAAGGAAAAGACCTTCAGGTTTTATTCTTATCTTCTAGTTCTGGGGCCTCACATTTGTATATAAATGTTCTGGGGGTTGGCTTTCCTTGTTGTTTGATTTGGGAAATCTTTGTATGCCCATCTCCTCGCAGCCTGGGATAAGCTGTAAAGCCCCGGGGAACTTCTGAGTGGGATGCACTGGTTTTCTATCTACTCTTCATTCATCATTTCTCTATCCAACTCTCCTCCATTTCCACAGTGAACATTTATGCAAAGTGCTTGAGTAGTATGCTTGAGTAGTTCCCTGCAGATTCTTACATTCTGTTGGGAAGTGAAAATTCCATTGGTCTATTATGTGGTAATACTTAATATTCTGACCTCTGTCCTTCAGACAATTGGGTGCATGGGTGGGTTGTTTGGTTGAAGTGGAGGGTGACAGTGTGGTTCCCCCCCCCCTTTTCAGCTTCACCGAGTGGGAGATCACTGAATGGAGTGAGCAGCAGGCAGTCTTCAGTTTTCTTTACGATTCCGTTGAACTCACAGTTGTGTTTGGACCCCCAATAGGTAAGTCGCAAAACTGGGGGGTTTCAGGGTTGTTTTTAATTTGAAAGGTTAGATAGTTACATAATAGAAACCTAAAGTCTCTATATCTGTGAAGATCTGCTAAAAGGAAAGAGACAACATACTCCAGCAGGAGTGGGTAAGCCGAGAGAGGTGGATTTGAAGATGTTTATCAGTGCTTTCTGGGAGAATTCAGAAAAGCATGTGATGAGTGGCTGTTTCTGAAGGGGAAGAGCTGTAACTCCAGAATTAAGTGTGGAAATAACTGTGTGGTTTGGGGTTTTTTTCCTTCTCAGATGGTGATGATTTTGGTGAAGATCCTTCCCGAAAGATAGTCAGCCTGAACTTTGAATCTCTCTTGGATGGTAAGACAAGTAGCTTGACTGTAGCTGTCCTCTAATCGGGTCTTGGGAGGAGGCCTGTAAATTTGTGGTTGATCTGCTAAAGAGTTATTATGTGGATTTTCTAGGGGTTCTGGTAACATGTTTTCCTTTTGTGTTACAGAGGAAAAAGCTCCACCCTCCTCATGTTTAGTCCAAAGACTCATCTTCCAGTTTATTGAAAGTCAGGGATGCTGGCAGGAGAAGTGTCCCACATTGTGCTATTTGTCCCAGGTAATGTCCCAGGAAAGCCTGTAAGACTGTGGAAAAACATTAAATCTTTTCTGTCACAGAGAATAGGACTGATTCTGAGAACAAAAGCATCTTAACAAATGCTTCATCAAAGCAAATCAAACCCTGCTTCAGGAACATTCTGAGGTGTGAGGGGAAGTACCTGTCTCTGAAGGCAAAAGTCCTAAAAGCTGTGGTTTCTTCCGCATTTGCTATATTAATATCTGCCTGTCTTAGTGATTTCTTAAAAATCCATATTTTTCTGCTAGTAGAAATGAAAGAATTGAGCTACAAGCCATTCTGCTTCCTAAAGACTGAGTGGTTTAAATTGCCAAGCCAAGCTTGGTGTTCCTGCCTATGTGTGCCCAGCCTGGCAAAGCTGAAGGGAGAAGCTTAGGGCAAAGAATATTTATTTGTTGCTACACATCTACAATGTCATTTGCACATCCAAAATGAGGTAGCAGATAAAGTACTTCTTTTATTACTTTATTTTTAATGCTTTCTAGGATAAACTGTGTTTTCAGGTGTCATGTGGTTTACCAGCCAGAGTGCCAATGTGATTCCTCTTCTGATTGCCCACTTAGGTTCTTCATGACGTCTCTTTGGTGGTGAGTCATTGCAAGATCTTAGGAGAGGAGATTGAATTTCTGGAGAGATGGGGTGGAAAATTTCATCTTCTGAAGATGGATATCAATGACACAAAGTGAGTAACTTCAGGTGAAGCTGACACGAGAGAAAAAAACCAACCCACTGAAATACTTTCAACTTTTTTTCTTGAAGCTGAGATTTTTATGCTGCTATTTTTTAAGAACAATCAGGTTTACTTTAGTACAATTGCACTATAATATCCAAAAGCATGGACATTAAGCTGCTCTTGGATTCAGCCACTTCCTTACCATCACACACCCTCTCCTTGCTGCTTTCCTGTTTGACTTGACTCCCTCAC
Organism: Actenoides lindsayi; assembly: GCA_025331215.1. Taxonomy (NCBI): domain Eukaryota; kingdom Metazoa; phylum Chordata; class Aves; order Coraciiformes; family Alcedinidae; genus Actenoides; species Actenoides lindsayi. The sequence goes on along the minus strand of WTSP01009383.1, from coordinate 3,246 downwards.
CTAAAACTTTAGGCCAGAGTGTAATGATGCGAAGGGAACCAAGCCAAGAGTTCATCTGTTCTGGTTACAGAGCACCTGGGCACTGTGTCTTTGGTGACGGTCTTACCAGTATTTACAACCAAATTTACCTCTGGCCTCCCTGCCCATTGTACTGTGGCCTGAATTCAGTCGGGTTGGAGCCATCAAGCGACCCTAGAAGTTTGGAATGGGAGGTCAGTCAGTCCTACTTAAACCTTCAGAAAACTTGAGCTACGTAGGAATATTTTATGGTAACTAGAAAACACATTTTTGATTATTACTGTGTGTTCTTCCATAATTTTTAAAAGGTTCTGTGAATTCTGTGTGTATTCACTTCCTGTGAGGAGAGCTGGGGTTTGTGTTCTCACCCAGTGCAGAGAGGGCCGGTGTGAGAAGGTTCTTTTAGTCTCATTTATGATGTCACTGTCAGTCTATGTTGAAACTCTCCAGAAGTTACTGAGTTTGTTGCATCAATCGCATCTTTCACTTCTGGACCCGAGTTCAAAGGCAGTACTCTTGAATACTCGGTACTGATCTTTTTGTTTGTGCTTATTTCACACACAGAGTGAAGCTCCTGTTCTCCACGTCCACAGCTTTTGCAAAGTTTGAGTTGACCCTGTCTCTCTCCGCCACCTACCCGACTGCTCCTCTGCCTTTTACTGTCCAAAAGCAAATTGGGAATATTGGGTGAGTTGAGCAGAAAGAACCACTCCACACACAGGACTTTCATTCCAAAGCCAGGGGTGGGGAGTTGAATGCTCCGTATCCTCTCAAACACGCGTGACCATTTTCTCTTTCCCAGGGAGGAGGAAATCGCTGCCGTTCTCTCTGAAGTACCAACGGGACGCCACTACCTGCGGAGAATAGTCAGCTCCATCCACCAGAATCTGCTCCAGGGCCGCAGATGACTCGCCAGATCCACATGCAGGACCAAAGGAGTCAGCTGTTGCATGTTCTTGATGACAGCCTTGTAAGGATTCGGGCTGCCTGCCACCAGTAGCTGTTAGCCCCTCGGCTCTTTGCGTTCTTGTCCAGTAACTGGTTGATAGCCAGGATGTTTGGTGTAGACCACACGTTTTGTAAAAGCTGAGGTCTCTAAAGAAGAGAAGGAGAATTTCTGATGTTTTCTATAAATCCAACCTGCCTCTTATGTTCTTTCAGTCACCAGTGGTCTCGACCTCCTGTATAGTCTTCCCTATATGGGTATTTGCCCGGTGTGGCGTTTTGCTGTTCTGCGTTGATTTACAGAGCTCTCGTACAAAGCAATGATGAGTATCTTCTAAATTAACAGAGCTGGAATTTACTTTCACTATCATTACTTACCCATGTGTAGCATTTTAACACATCACATCACGTTTGATTTGTGTCCCATTTCCTGGAACCCCTCCGAAACCCGAAGAACCACAGTCCTGCTTCTGACAAACCAAATAACCTTCTGTAACTAACCAGGTGGCCCCAGGCAGAAATGCTTGGGCCATGAAGCCTGAAGATCCCTCTGCTTGACCACAGAGTGTGGTGAACAGACTCAAAGCCTGAGAGCTCCATCCACATGGTCCTCTCCGGAAAGTTGTCCTGATGTTCCACGTCTCTGTCCCAGACAGCCCGGCCCTTGGTTCGGGTATGTTGTTTGTGATGTGTTAGGGTTGTAGAGACCAAACCCTCTAAATCTGGGTGGTGTCCGTGTCCCAGCAGGGTTGGGTTTGTGTATAGTTTGTATATGATGTAGGTTGAGCGGCTGGAACTGGTCTAACCCTGACCGAGTGTCTCGTGTAGAAGCCCCCACTGTTTCTCAGCTCTCCCTTCTGTAGGCAGGTGCAAATTCTTGTGCCTCTGTAAAATATTTTGAGTTTAAAAAACGTTTCCATGTGTTTAAGTGTTTATATATTTTTGTCTTTTTACAACTTCTCCTCCTACCTGCAATGTGGAAGTTCATTAAACTTTTGGAACTACCCCTCTTCCTTCCTCAAGTTGTGATTATTGGTGGCTCACTTTGAACTGGTGACTGAAAGTTTACCTACTCCTATTGAAATGACTTTGTTAGGTGTTTGGGAGGACTTTTTATAGCAGGAAATTCTCTTTGTTTGTTTGTCTAGTGTTTCCTTGTGTCAGCTTTCTATGGCCTGGCTTTTGCAGGATTATTTTATTTTCTAAATTAGGAAAATAGTGCCTAAGTTGCAAATGACGTGGGTATTCTATCTGGAATTACTTTGGGATTACCTTTAAATTTCCAGGGCTGTTCTGTGAGTGTTATTAACCAGAGGAGGGAGCTGCACCAGCACCTCCCGAGCACAGAGCCACCTCGGCCTTTTCCACCCCCCTTCCTTTGCTTTCAGCACATTTACAAGCTGAAGAATCTGATAACTGAAGAGTGCAGTGAGGTTGTGGTAGAGTTCTGGGTATTGAATCAAAGTGGCAGGTGAAACAAAGCCAAATCAGGAGTTTGTGGGAGAAAAAGGGGATGAGGCAGAAATGAAGCAGTGCTGAGAACCAGAAGTCTCCTGTCCTTGCCCAACAAGATTCGGGGCAAATGTCTGTCCTCAAATTCATCAGATTGAGGATTAATTTGGAGAAATTAAAGCACAAGATTAGTGCTGATACTTCTCAGCTCAGCAGAGACAGGGACCTGTTGGAGTGGGACCAGAGAAGCCCCAGCAATGCTGGGAGGGCTGGAACCCCTCTGCTGGGAGAGCTGGGGGGGGTTCAGCCTGCAGAGGGGCCTGTCAGAAAGATGGGGACAGAGTTTTGAGCAGGGGCTGTTGGGACGGGACAGGGGGTGATGGTTTGGACTAAAAGAGGGAGATTTAGACTGGGAGAAATTCAGCTGGGTCTCTGAGCACCCTGCTCTAGTTGCAGATGTCCCTGCTCCCTGCAGGGGGGGTGGACCCGATGGCCTTGGAAGGTCCCTTGACCAAGGAACTCCTTGAAAGGAGCTGCCAGGCTGGGGCTCGACCTCTGCTCCAGGGGAAGCTTCAGCTCCAGCCTTTCCCTCCCCGCTGTGTGAGGGGGGTAGAGGAGATAATTGCTCCCAATGCGTTTCGGCTGTCGAATGTCTTACATTACAAGTACAAACCTGTCTATTAAAATTTACTTAATAAAAAGGGGGTGGGGTGGGGTGTGTGTGTGTGAAAAATGAATTAAAAAACTAAAGAAAAAGGACCGCTCTGCCCAACAGGGGGCCGGTTACTCGACCTCCACGGGCAGCTTCCCCACCTCCGCCTCGCCATCCCC